>CAOLHI010004512.1:0-113063 GCA_948474755.1 Ctenosaura bakeri | reverse complement strand
TAACTATTTAACAAACTATGCATTTAATGTTATTAAATACTAGTGTATATATCCGGTGTTGCCCAGGATTTTATTTTCTCATAGGTAATACTTGTTAGAAAGATTTGAGATTCTGTGTCTGTAATTCCCCAAACTAGCTTGTCCAGTACCTGTAACTTTTCCCCATATTTCCCAATCAAATCTGTATTCAGAGTTATTAACATACAGAGGTTGGGTTCCTGAGGGAATACACTGCCCTCCTCCTTGCTGCTAGGCCTTACCACCATAGCAACCAGCCTGAAGCACAAGAGCCCTCTGGCCGAGAATTCTAAAGGCCCCTCCCTAAACTGCAAACTCCAAGATTCCATAGAATCTTCTCAGGCAGGCAATCATATGAGGTCTTTGCCTAACGCAGACAAACAAACGTTGACTTTATATAGTAGATTAATATTATTAAAAGGTATATAAAATATTTACCATATATTATTATAAGTTCTTATTTTTAATCCGAAGCCAGAAGTTGGTACGTTACTTCCAACTCTGACTCCACAGCCTCAATTATGATATATATGAAGTAGGACAGGGGACTTCATCTCTCCCATTCATTGCAAGGCTTTTGATCAATTCCAGATTGACGGCCACGAGCCTTTTCTGTGAGCAGATGTTAGGATAAAGGGGGGATTGAATTCACGAACCTTCTGGCATCCATCCCAGCAAGGATGGGGTCTGCCCGGGCCCAGTGGAAGTAAATTGGGGTCACTTGGAAAGAGCAATTGCTGGGATGCACCATCTTATCTGTACCCCTAAAGCTTGGGATTGATTAGAATGTGCCTTCCTTTAACCCTCATTACTATGTGTCAGACACGTTCATTATAGTGCAGGCTTGGTGTCAGTTCCTATTACAGCACAGATGTGTCATGAAACCTAAATATAGTATGGTTCTGATATCTCTGCTAAAATAAGGTGGCAAAAAAGTCAGCTTACCCTGAGGAAATTATAGTCTCCCTTGCATTAAAATAATGGAATATTTTGCTGTTAAAGTTACTGCTGCAAAGGACTTGTGATTGCCGTGTTTTTTGTTTTTTTCCTGTTCAATATCAGAAGGCATGGCTCGAGCGGCTGCTCTCCTTCCACTCAGGGCATTTCGTTTTTATTTGTTTGCTTTGTAAGCAAATAAAATGCCAGTTGACACTTGCATGGAAATGTGATATTTACTCCTGTCAGGTGAAACAGTGTGCCACTATCCACCTGCTCCCATTATGTGTGTTTTCATTATTGGAGAGAGGGGGAGAAGTTTGATGGCTTTTTTGTTTTTTAAGCCGCAGCTATTTTGCTTTCTCTATGATGTTTCACTCTATGGCCTGTTTGCTAAATGTTTTGCAGAGGATAAAATCTCTATCGCTCATCTTTCTCTGTCTATTCCCAATTTGGTATTCTCTAGATGTGTTGGACTGCAGCTCCGATCACCCTCAGCCAGCAGGTCCCATGAAGATGGGAATGATGGGACAGTTCTCCTGTTTTGGAGATGTTGGGAGCTGTAGCCCAATATCTCAAGAGAGGATCAAATTGGGGAAAGCTTCCTTTAGGTATGGAAAAATAAAAGTCCTGAACTGTCCAGCCAACCCCTCAAGCTCTTGGTGTGATAGATGATGGCTCAGAGGTCGATGAGCAATTGATTGGTCCAGGAACAGAGCCAGTGATAGACCAAACTAGCTTGCAAACACTCCCATCAGTTGAAAGACAAGCAGAGGCAGAGTTGTTGCAGCCAGCCCCGGAGGAATTAATTTGATTTTGAGGAATTAAGTTCACCTTTGCCCCCAAGCCTTCATCATGGAGAAGACAGAAACGAGCAGCTCAGAAAGAAGTTGTTTGCCAAGATTAAGAAAACAGAACAGTGATAAGGAACATCTGTTCTCATCAGCTATATAAGTCTGACGGCGTGGCTTGCAGTTTGCTTGTAGCAAATAACTACGCAAGCTCTCTTGGCCCTTGTGTTCTGGCTCCCTCAACCCCTTTGGACAGACTTTCGGCTTTCAGGACCCTTTGGATTTGACCTTGACTCAGCCCAGCATTTCCACTTGTTTGTTTGCAGTGGACACTCCCCACTGCCTCCTCCTCTTAGGCAAGTACTCTCTCTTCCCTTCCCTTGCTGGCAGAGAGGCACAGGCAGGGAGTTTGACCCTGACACTTGGGCCCTTTTCCTTCCATAGCTAAGATTAGTTTGCTGGACAAGGCTATCTAAAGCCATTGTGGCATCTCCTTGAGTGTAGGGGTGCTTTCTGGTCTTCTGAAGGTCACTCCATGACCAATTTTGAACCCTCCTTAGATCCACCAGATGTAGGAAATCACAATTATCTCCAAAATCCAACAGTAGGAAACTGTGGTGGTATCCAGGGCCATTTTCAACGTTTCAGCTTCAGCCAGGGGGTCACAATGATGTGGCTCAAGTGTCTGGAAGTGACATCATGTCTCTTCTGGTTTTGCTTCCCATCCTCAAAACAGCTGACAATTTTGTTGTTGTTGCAGAGCTTGGGGCGGGGGATAAAAAAGGTTAAATTGACTCAACAGTTGCATTTTTGAGGCAATTTGAATGATTCTTCACTGTTCATTTTTTAAATGTTTGATGTCTGCTGGCTTTGGGAGGTCTGGGGGAGCTTGGGGTGCCAGAGAAAATGGGTGAGGGCCACCAGTACCCCCTTTTGCCACCCCTACTAGCCTCCATTTATTAAGTAGGATTTCAAGATGTTGGTGGTAGCTGAACACAAGGGTGCAGGGGTGATGTTTTGCTATTGATGCTTCTGGGAAAAAAAAGACACAGGGGAGTTGCTTCAAAAATATTGGAGAAGGTGACAGTTTTTTTGTGTGAAAGGTGTCTCTAAGTCCCCCAGAGTGGGTAAATATTCTGTACGTCCCCAGGGACAACAGTATTCCCCCAGCTTTTTTGGACTGCAACTCCCAGCATTCCCCACCAGATGCTCTACTGGCTGGGGCTGACGGCAGTTGTTGCCGAACAGCATCTGGAGGGACACACTTTGCCAACCCTGATCCCTCCATGGTCACTTAAAGAAATACCACCTATCCATACCACCCTCCCTAGGTATTAGTGAAGGAGGGCCTATGTCTCACACCAGTACCCTCTAAGGAATGACAAGTGGATCCCTAATGCAGGGCCTTCATGGTGGTGACGCCACTGCTTTGGATGGAACCCCCTAACCAGAGAGATTTGCCTCTCCACATCTCTCTCTCTCTCTCTCTCCCTCCCCTTCTCTCTCTATGCCCACAAAAGGCATCCATTAGCAATCCTTTTTCAGCCATCGTTTCCCTTACTGGCACCACAACTTGCTCGTTTTCTTTTCGGGAGTATGCTTACTTGTTGAAGCACTGTTAATTTCTTGCCTTTCGAAAAATGTGGTTTGTTTGCTCAAATGGATAAGATGGTTGGTTTGTTCAAGCCGTAAATTGCTTTGAGAACTTTTCTTTGTTGTCAGAAAGCAATATGCAGATGGAAGTGATAATACATAAAATGATTTCTGTACAGCAATTTGCATACACACAAACATATACACACATACACAGAGGTCATTTGCTGAGCAGTTGGGGAATTTGGTGCTTTGGTGATCAAGGCTGCTGCTTAACTTGGGAGAAAGTTCCATTATTGGGACTTAGGCCTTTTCTGCACTAGACTGTTAGAGCACTATGATTCCACGTTCAACATCCTATGGAATCCTGGGGTTTGCAGTTTAGGGAGGGGCCTCAAAGGCCATCCTCAAAGGCCCCTCCCTAACTGCAAACCCCAGGATTCCATAGGATGTTGAACGTGGAATCATAGCGTTATAACTATCTAGTGCAGAAATGGCCTTAGTGTTGAGTAAGCATTGAATTGGATTGCACTTCTAGCTTCTCTTACCAAGTTTCCTCCACCACAACCCATACCATTTGCAGGCTTTAATAGTTCATTATGTTTTCTTCTTTAAAAAAAATTGCAATTGCTTGCCCTCCTGAATCCCCCTTTTTAAAAAAAAAAAAATCTGAAACTTATCTTTTCAGTTTAATCTATTAATTTCTGTTCTTATTTCACTTTGCAGACTATTTGCCGATTTCACAAGACATAATTTTTATCAACTAGTTCTTAAAGATGCATAACAAATTAATCGGGGTTTACTACAGTGCTAATGAGAGAAAGAGAGAGAGAGAGAGAAAGACAGAAAAAAACTTGGGTGGTCCATACATTAATATCAATATCCACTGAAAAAAAAAAGTGCTGCTCTTACTGACTCCTTTTCCTGGCTGGACTTTTTTCTTTTTCAAGAAAAAAAAAAATTCCACATCTTTTCCTGTTTCGTTTTGTTTTTTAATTTTTATTTTGCTTTCTTATTTTTCTTTCCTCTGTTTGTATGAGTTTATCTTTTAATACCCACATGGAATGTAACTCACACCAGGGTTGGCTTTTGGGGGAGCAACAGCAGAACAATTTCTCACAAACTTTTCAGGGGGAAAAAATTACTAGTGTGCCTCGAAATGAATGTTTTGGCCCAGCTTAAAAGCCAAGAAGGACATGGGGGAGCAGTCTTTACGGCTGAGCACAACGGCAGGCAGGTATTGTTCCTCTCGTAGAGAATGACGGCTGTTAGACAAACAAAGAGGGTAAATCTAAAGATCTTAGATGCATGAAAATTAATCCAGGTCACTGGCAGCCATATAATGATTGGTGCCCTCTCCCATCTGCCGTGTCCCCCTTTTGGATGGCTCTTCCCAAATAGTCAATGAGTTTTTCACTCTGCCGTGAAAACGTAGGGTAGCAATTCAGATTAATAACTGAGATAAATAACCAAGAGCATTTCAGATGGATAACCAAGAAAATCAAGCTGGGCTCCTGTGAAGTCACTCGATCAATAAAGCCGTGGTTGGTGGCACTCATCACAAAACCAGATAACACATAACACATCAGGCTGCTGCTAAAAGCAGATTCCCACAGGCAAGTTCACCCTCATCATCGCCCACAACTTGCTTCCCCTCTGTGGCACTGTCATCACGGTGTGGCATGTGTTTCTCCGTTCCCATAAGTGGCAGCAGAACCCAACTGCTCCTTTATTTGGCCAGCAGGTTGGAGTCTCTTCAGAGTCAAGTGGCTGAGGACTAGGTTCTCCTTCAGGTGAAAGACCTCCCCATTTGCTGCCAAGGCTGTACCACCTTTCTTAACTACGTAATAGGGCTCCTACATTAGTTTGCTTCTCCACATGAGCCCAATTCTTCTGCACCAAAATTCCCTCATGTCTGGGGAGAAGTCTCTGATGTGGGTTCCTGCATAGCAGCCCCTCTGTGGTCTCTTCCAATTCTATTATCTATGATTCTAAGAGCAAGTTACCATTTTGGATTGCAGCTCCCAGAATTCCCCACTGGCTATGGTGGCTGGGAGGTTTTTTCAACCTCTTCCATAACATTTCCCAGCTTTGGTCCTAGACTAGCTTTTTCCTTGGAGGAGTGATTTTCTATATTCAGAGATCTATTTTATCATATGAACCCTTTTAACCTAAAGTGATACCCTCTAAATATCAATACAGACCCTCTGCTTCCTTGCTCTATAGCTGTCAGCTCTTCTTCCCATGTGGCTGTCTCAAATTTCCCCCGTGTCTGGGTAGTGTGCTCCTTTCTTCTAGGACAGCTGGTTTTCCAGCTGTGAGAAAAGACACAACACACACGACAACAGAAATAAAATAAAAATAAGCCCTGCTATATGTTTCCAGCGTTTGTGAGAAATTGGTTGCATGCTTACAGTAGGACTGACTGTAATGCATTTTAAAATATCTGTTTAATTTACTTGTTTAAAATGTCAAAGTCGCTACCGACAGAGCTGTGCTGTTCATTTACTGATGGTGCTTGATGTAATTAATTTTACCTTTTTTTGCAAGCTGTGTCTTTTAAAACTTGTATGGCTTTCTTTTTAATTATTTTGGTTTGAGGGTTTTGGCTGTGATTTGCTTTGCATTTGTGATTTTGCCCTGAAGTGCATGACTTTTGCAGACATTTTTAATTGTTGTGTTATTTTTTCTTTCTTTTGATTTCTTTAAGTAGTTCATCTGTACTTTTCTTCTTCTTCTTTTCTTTCTGTTCTTGTTTTTGGAAAAAAAAAAGATTCCTGTAAGTGACCGAGTTAGACAAAATGATAATAAATTGCTACAATAGACAAGCTGTGTTTCTTCTCTCTTAGCTTCCTCTTTTATCTGGAGTGCACCAAATAACCAGTACCAATATCAATGAAATGAAAGAAAACAGAATAATAAATTGTATGACACCCATGGTTAATCCCAACTAAATGAATTGGGTGGAACTGAGTAGGTGAACTCTTAACATAAGTTCGATTAGCTCAGTGGCCCTATTCCAAGTGAGGGCACCAATTGGCATCAGCCCACCATACTGCTTTTCAGTGTAAGTATCAAAGAAAGGGGTGTGTGAAGATTAACGGGGGAAACACATCTTCTTCATTATGTCCGCATAGGGATGGGTAGCATACAGATCTGAGTTTCCCGGTTGTCGTTGTTAAAAAAAGATTCTTAGACCTCATACACACAGAGATAAAGAATAGGGCTTCCAAAGATCAGACATCAGTCTGAAAAGGGACACACCGATCGAGTATGGGCAAGATCAGATGCTCCACAGATCCACTCAATGAGGTTCTTAGAAGTCTGGCTTCTTTGTGTTGTCATTTTGGTTGGTTATCTTATACCCTGGTGGGCGCAGGGGTAACTTCCCATTGCAAAAATGTGCGAATCTTTTCCGTTCCCTGCCGCTTGCCTTTTTGACCGCGTGTCACACAAATAATGTTAACGGCCTGAAAGAACGATAGTACCTCGTTGCTAAAGCCTCCCTCCACATCATGATACATTTTCTGTGTGCTCTTTATCACTGAATGAGTGGTTCATATTTGTTTTACAGGGTTGTCGATGGGAGTTTTTTCAGTCAGTTTAGAGGGGCCAGTCTGTAAAAATATTAAGGTGCTTATTTTCACATTTTGTGAAGCCTGTCTGGGATGGCCAAGCTGGGACTCCTTTTTTATGTGTGATCTATAAATACACATATAAAACAAGTACATTAGAAAGTAAGGTGGCAGTCAGATGAAATTGCCATGGGCCATCCCGGTGGTGTTCAGCTCTTGATAGGACACTCTTAATTCATGAAACTCGGAGCAGTAAGAAAATTGTTGCAGGTCTTACTAGAATGTGTGAAAAATACCAAAGATCGAGTCAGGGTTTTGACACAATTTTGAACACCCTCACTTTGGATGGAAGTTCTTATTATCTTGTATACTACTCTTAGTAGTAGTTGTAGGTACTTTCAAAACCATGGAATGAAAAACGATAGGTAAGAGAAGTTTGAGCTTCATTGGGGTGTTAATTAACCAAAGAATACTATATACTTCTAGCTGCTTCTGTCCTAGGAGGCTTCGCAGGATAACAGAAATGTCTAGCTTCTGGATTTTGAATATGAGGGGGATACAAGAAGGAGGTATGCTGCGTGATGGAAGGAGCACTTCATTGCTAGTCTTCAACTGCTTGGTCATATCTTGCATCCCATACCAGCTGCACTGTCATCATTTTCCTACCACAAATATGTTCCTTTGTAAAAGAGAACTTTAACATCAGCCTTTAGGGAAGAAAGTTCATTTTAACGCAAGCAAACCAAAGCTAGTTTACAGGCTTGTGAGTGTGGCCTTTAATCTGAGCAAAACTGCGGAGACCTGGGACGTGCTAGCCCAGATTGATGCATAAACTTAGGGGTTTTGTTTTGTTTTAGTCATTCCTTGCAGATATAAATGTACGGCTGAATGGATAAGATGTTTCTTAACCGCTCAGCAAAATGATCTCTGGCTTCTAAAAGGAAATCAGAACCAACATCGACACACCCACAAACACACCCACCGTTGCACAAAGAATTCAAATTTGTAGGACAAAACTGCCCTGGAAGACTTATTTCTTGGACAAGATGTGGTTAAGATGTGTAATCCCTTGCCTTTGTTTTTTTGGTATTGGTAAACATTGGGAGAAGAGGAGCCTTTCAAGAAAGATAATGCAAGAGGTTATAATTTTTAGTGCTTTAAGAGGAGTGATTATGATGCGACATGTTTTCCTACTCATCTGTAATGCATTTGAGGAGTCAGGGAGGAGAGGGGTCTGTTAAAAGAATGCCTGTACACTTGAGCAATGCAACAATATTTAGCCTTTACATATATGATGCAAAATTTTACAAGTTTTACAAATTTTACATTGATACAAATGATGCAAAATTTTGTAAGTTAACTGGAATTCGAGAAGAAGTGTGATTCTGGTGTCAAAGAGACCGCAGACGCACTGTCTGGCCAAAAGACACAACAGCTATGCCGCCTAGCCTTCCAAAGAAATTTGGCATGCCATTCTAGTTGCCCCATCTTGGGAAGACATGACGGGCTAACTAGAATGCTGAAAGGGTTGTTGCATTTTCTTTGGGGCAAATAGCTAAAACATTTGGGCTTCTGTAAAATAGAGAAAGAAGACAACAGAAGAGAAGAAGCTTATGCAATTATGAATAAAGGAGAAAAGAGAGGGGAAGTTTTTTTTTCTTCTCTATTAGTACATGAACGTGGGGTCATCCAGCCGCTGGTAGTGGGTTCCGGAAAGGTGAGAGAACTCTGTTCTTCCCATAATGTGCAGCTAATTGTAGAACTCTCATTGTCACATGATGTGATGTCGCCCATAGCATTAGATGGCTTTTTAAAAGATGCTAAACAAATGTAGAAGTGACAAGTGTACCTGTACCTGTCAGTGAAATATCAGATGCCCCAGACAGACAGCGGCTGCCTTTGTCCCCTTGCTTGTCAGCTTTATGCCGTGCTTGTGGCAGGTCTACTCTAAAATCTACGTGTTGTGGGAAGACTTCCATTTTTTCCCCAGTGGCAAAACTGTACACTTTGACTGTTGGAGTTATGCAGTTTCCACACTACTGATGTTTCCTCCCTACCTTGGGGAAAGACATGGGGTCCTCTGCAACCAAACGTATTAGGACCCAGGCTGTACAGGGGTCATTGAAACAAGTAAAAAGAGCCCAAGAGCACCCCCAGGGGTATAGCTGTGGAGGGAGGATGAGGACATTTACCCCCCATAGGAATTCTGCTCCCCCAATGAAATTTTTGTTCAGGTCCCAAACTTCTAGCATTGCAGAGAATGAGACACTGAAAACCACTCACACCTCAAACTCTTCTACAGTTGGCCCTCCACCTTCGCTACGGTTAGGGATGCAGGATCCCCCAAAAAGTGGAAGAATTGCAAATATCAAAATGTGTGTGTCTGTGGGAAGGGGGCTGAGGCCTGGTAGGGAGAGTGAGCACTTGGGGTTCAAACCAGATCATGGAAAGGTGAGGGAAAGGGAGTGGGTTGGTGTGGTGGTCTTATACTTCTCCCTCTCACCCATCTCCTTTGTTGGATATATGTCGAATGTCAGGAGGGGAGTTGTGGTACTGTGATCCTTCCTTAGCTGGCCAGGCAGTGGTTGGTGGAGGACGACCAGAGGTGGGTTTCCAAAGGGCTACACATCCTGATCAGAACTGCCAAGAGGGAATGTTTCCCCAGAAAAAAAAGTGCTTGAGGTGTTGCAGAGGGGGAAAGGGGTTGGGGAAACTCACAAATAATCAAACCTGTGAAAGTGAAACCTGCAAATGTGGAAGGCCAACTGTATTTGCTGTGTTTGTTGTATTGCCGTGGTCTCTTTGCCTCGCCCTTTCCTTTGGATGCCTAAAGTCTATTTCTAAATACTCCTCTGAAGTTTTGACTTACTGTGATGCTAGGAATATGAGTACTAAAGGGAAATTTCATTATGAGGAAGGGCTGAGGTCTTATTTGGTGACCGGTGCTCTCAAATATCTCCCACTGTAGCTACATCGCTCCCCCCCCCACAACACACCTTTATTTCAGTGGGGCAAGCGTGTTCAGGAGACCCTTCCTAGATGCTCACTGTTAGAGACAGATTTGGTAAGGACACAAGAGACAGCCTGCTTGGTGGCAGCTCCAAGCTGTTGAACTCCTTCCCAGAAGAGGCCAAACCGGCCCCCTCTCTGCTCTCCTCCTGCCTGATTTCCCAACAGGTTTTAGGCTCCTGTTTTAATGGGCATGGTGCTATACTTTTTATACTTCCACTTGTATTTTAAATGCTTTTAAATAGTTTTTTATGCAATGCTTTTTTTAATCTGAATATTAATTTGCTCTCACCATTGATTTTAACAGTGTGCCCTCCACATTTACAAGTTTCACTTTTGCAGATTTGATTATTCACGGATTCTTTGCTGTCCTCTCTGCCGCCTCCCTGTGCCATTTTTAGTAGGGACTGCAAGCCCCGTGAGACTGAGAAACTGCAAACGAGGCTGGTAAGTCCCTCTAAAAAATGGTGCAGGTCAGCCGTAGAGGTGGCCGTAAGCCCCACCAGCCCCCCACTTCTGCCTTGTGAAGGAACTCTGATGCCTCAAAGGAATCCAGAGCAGGTTGAATATGGTGATCATATCTTTGTATGTGTTAAATATGGTTTGGGAGGACCTAGACTTATTCACGGTTTTTTTTACTTTCACAGGGGTCCTGTGCCCCTAACCCTAGTGAATGGGGAGGGATGACTGTATTCTGTAGTAATCTGTGTTGTTAGCCACCTTGATTCCTACACTGGGAGAAAAGGAGGCTATTAAGTAAATAAATACAATAATATTAAATAAGACTAAATAAACAAGTCATTTGTATCATCCCTTGGGGGTGGAATTTGTGACACTAACTCTCTGTCGGTTTTCTCAGCTCGGTGATGACTGTTTGACCCAGTCCTTCCAACCCTGTGCCCCTTTTGTTTACCTAAAAAGTGCTGGCAACATCTGCATGGCATTAAATGATTTTTTTCCCCCTCAAAGTGCATATTAAATCGGCCAGAGTGAGTTTAATTATCATTCGTCAGACCCTTCCATTTTAATTTCCATCAGTGTGAAAAGATATGGCACAGGCTGGATGACACATACATGCACACACCAGCTCTTTAATCAAGCAAAAAAAGAAAAAAACACTTTCTCACGGGCACAAACTTGTAAACCAGAGCTTTGAGTCCATTTGGATGATGATTGCTTTTCATGAGCTGAGTGGAAAAGACAGGTCCCAGTGCCTTCTGCTGCAGCACACACCCTTTTAAAACTGAAATCCCTTAGGTAGGCGGGTTAGATCAGCTGGTTTTCTCACTGGGGTTCACCCTCGGATCTTAATCTCCATGCAAAGCATGTGCATGGGAGCATAGGAAACTGTCGCCTTCTACTCAACCAATGGGACTGTTTAGCTTTGGGTTGTCCACTCTGGCTGGTAGTCACTCTCCCACATCTTCAGACAGGGAGCTTACCTACTTGGAAAAACTCAGTGCTGAACCTTCTACGTACACAACAAGAGCTCTGTCACTCATCTGACTCTTGTTTGGTGGCCCCATACCACCAAATCACCAGAGTGATTTCCATAGCAGCTTTATGATCCATCTGGGGAAGCCTTGTTCCTCCTGGGCTTCATAGTGACAAGGCTTCCATGAATGAAGGTTGAGAGAGTTTAAAACAAATCTGCTGAAATATTTCATTGGTTCCTGCGTGGGTTTGTGGTGGGAAGCATAGAAAATGCAAAGTTCTCCTGCAGTGTTCTTATTTACATAATAGTAAAATCATGCAGCCTTCTAGATTTGCTGGAGCATTTGGTATGAAAGTTGGGTCCAGGTGTAGCATAGCTAAAAATCCAGTAAGGTAATAGCTGAATCCCACTTTCCTATCAGAGATGTTCACATCTTTCTGTGTAGATCAGGAAAATTTTCTCTCTCTTTCTCTCTTTTTTCTTTTTGTCTCTATTGTCCTCATCCCACAAAGGCACCATGTCACACATGAGATATGCAGAGAACACTAAAAGAAATTCATTTCTTATACTGAAAACATCAACAAAATAGTTGCCTTGTTCATGTCGTTCCATCCTGTAGTGCTTGTTCAATGAGTCACTAAGATGCCACTGGCGCTTATTGGATGAAAACTTGCATTACACAATTTGAGAAACTTCCCTGAGTTAAAAGAAATCTTGGTGTATTTCCACCAGAACAATAGCCACTACCACAGCTTTCTCTGAAAATGCATCATGTACCAGTTCCTCCCAACATGGGACAGCAACATTATGAAGTTGTCAAATACTGAGCTGTCAGAAATGGGAAGAGGTTTGGTTTGTTCACTGAAAAGCACATAAGCAGCCAGGGTTTTAGCCAGGGCAAAAAGAAATATTCAAAATGCTTGCGGACTTTTCAGCTATAATTATTGTTGTTATTATGCAAAGACATTGCATTGCCATGTTAGTCTGTATTAGCATAGAAATCACGTGGGATGTGTAAGATTAACCAGAAGAAAGAGGATTTTAGCATAAGCTTTCATGCTACAAAATTCTTTTTCCGAGCTAAGCCATTTCTGCCATAGACTGTTATAGTGCTATTATTCCACTTTCAACATCCTATGGAATCCTGGGGTTTGCAGTTTAGGGAGGGGCCTGGCCAGGTCCTGCAAACCCAGGATTCCATAGGATGTTGAAAGTGGAACAATAGCATTATAAAGTCTAGTGCAGAAAGGCCCTTAGCCTCAAAACACTGCATGATTCTTTTGTATGATGATGTTATTGTTATCTTTATCAAGATTCTATTTCCGACATGTGTGTGTCCCACTTTCTGCCGTTGCTCTGCCTCTCCGTATGCTGGCTGGTGGCCACAAAGAATTTAGAATAGTGGACAAATTGCTGAAATGAAGTGTCGTTCATGGTTTGGCAAATTAGAATAATGTTAACAATTTAATCCTTTTAGGTTATGTTTCCTTAGATCACTGTGGCTTCATGGTAACTCCAGATGACATCTAGTTCTAGGTTTGAGAGAGTTTTCAGTGAAAGTGGCAGCAAAAAGTTCTTTTTCAGATTACGACTCAGACTGTCTTCCAGATAGTAGTCCAGAAAAGGAACTTTTCCAAGCTTTCATGGGTGCCCTCTGGTGGACTTTCTTGCTGCTACACCACAGAGCTCCAGAGGAGCTAAAGGTCTATGTGATGTGATTTGTTCTAACTGTACTATATCTTGTAACATTTCATGGAAATAACAGTGTGACACCTCTTTAGCAACCCATCATCGCCACCACTTTGCTGCAGTGAAACAAAATGAAACCCAAGAAATAAGGTTTTGGGGGTGGGAGGTGTGGGAGATTCCTCATATAGTCATATAAATGCAATTCAAGTGAGGGGAGGCTGAAGGGCCAAGGTGGAATGCCTTCCATTAAGTGGTCCTCCTAGATAAAACTGAATTAAAACCGAGTTTTATGGTAATGGCGGAAGAACTCACAAGTATTCTCCAAGGGAGGCTGGAATCATCCTAGACAGTTTTGAAACTCCACTCCCAGTTTCCCCTTTTTTCTTTGTCCTGATTAGTTTTCTGTGGTTTTCTTCAACTAACCATGTAAGTGCTTGTTTAGTTTTCCTTGAATGCCAGGCATTGGGGGTAATGAGAGTTTTACAAGCATTTTCTGCTAGGGCTTTATAGCTGCCTGGCAGCTCGATTGGGAACTTCCTGTAGCCATAAAGGCAGCATCATTAAATGCTCATAATATAAAGGGTTATCATGAAATAAAAAGAGGCAATAAAATAGCTCATTCACCGCACTAAATCACACAGTTGCATGGCAGCCTTCAGCTCCTGACGCCTGGCTCGTTCTTGGCCCTAAATTTGCCTAGTTAGCATCAAACGCCTCTCATTTGTTGTCTTTCCAAATTGGCTCCTTCGCTAATCTTTGGCCAAGAGTAGATGTTGCAGAGTGGCTTAGTGGGTCTTGAAATCAGCAGTTCCCCCACCAGTGCCTCCTCTTTCCAAAAACATTTATTAGGTCAAAATGTGTAACATCCAATTCTGAGTTCCCACACTTCCCTTTGTTGCCTACTTCTTTGGGAGTGTGAGGCACAGAACTGTCATGCTTTGCAAGGTTTCAGCTTTTCCTCAACCTGGCACCCACCAAATCTGTTGGACAGATGTTTTGGATTACACCTCCCATAATCCCCAAGCTGACACAACAGGGGGGCATCAGATTGGAAAGGGCTGGGTTAGCTCCACATCCTCCATCATGTCTTGCCTCCATCTCTGTCAGATCCTGAGGCTGCTCTGATCCACAGCTCATACCAGGAATCTTTGGATGACTGTCTCAAACTGGTGACTTCTGAAAAAAATTAGCATTATCACCAAAATTTGTAGTTCCTGGCTCAGAATGACAGCATGTGGCCTGTAATGTTCACCAAATAGAAGGAATTACATTCTTCTTCTGTTCGGGTTGAAATCTGCCTTCCTTCCACCTAAAAAAACTCCTTTCTGCAGGCCATTCACTCATTTCCCTTCCTTGACTTTCCAGCAACGGTGGAAAAGAAAGCAGTTCCTCTTTCTCTTCTCTAAGCAGGGATTCAGAAGCAGGGGGAAAACTGTTTTTTTTTTTCCAATGGCCCTGAATGATGTCAGGTGTACCAGAGCTGCAAAGTCATATGTGCCAACCATGTTCAGGTGGCAAACGCTACTCTAGGCAGTACGTCTGGTGGCAAAGCTAACTGGATATAAGGGAGGCAACTGGCTGTTGTGGATGCTTTACAACAGGATGTAAATGCTGCCGCAGAGTGTATGGCCAGGTCTAATGGTTTTTACTTATAGGAGGGTAGATGTCTATTGAACTTCAGAATGAATTTTTTGATGGCTAGTGTTTTTGGCAGTGGAACCAAAGACTTGGGGAACAGGGAGGTGGTCCTCTTAAGCATTTTCAGAAAGAGGCCGGAGAACTACTTGCTAAGGATGCTCTAGCTGGAATTTCTGCACTAAGTGGGGCGGAGAGATTAGATCTGATGGCCTGTGGTTCCCCTTCCAACTCTGTAATTTTATGTGGGTGCCAAAGTGGGCTCTCAAAATCCACTCTTTTTGCCCCTGCTCCTATAAATCCTCCAAACTCCAAACTTGTGCCATTTCCCAATTAGTACAGTAAGAACGGGTTGACGATAGCATCATCAGCCTCTCAGCAGTATCAGCTGGACTGTAGGTCTGAACTGGAATGATTTTTAAATATTTTTTTTAAAAGAATACTTGTTTTCATCAAGCCCATTCCAAATGCATCTGAAAGCAGCTCACCCATCCTTTTAATAGTTTGGAAGAGACCACAGATGCAGCTGCTGGGAGATGTTACATGAACAATTATTCACTGAAGCGAGGCAGGGGAAAGCAGGCACAGACGCATGTGCAGAGGGAACAGAAATGGGATTACCCCATATCGCAGGAGGGGGAATCAAATGATTTTGATTCCGAAGGCAAGCTTGAATCACTTCTAATGAAGTGAATTAGAAATACCCAAGTGCCAAACCTTGAGTGAAGTCTGGCGTGTAATGCCTACCATTCCCTGTGGTGCGACACAAGTAGGACAAAACGGAGCAGAGGGTGACTACGGATCACCATTTGCTGAGTGGCCGTTTGCCACGGTGGGCTTACCGCCACATTGTCAGAGTGTATGAAACTCCGTGCCCAGACCCCCCAAGGAAGTCTTTCTCATCCACTCCTTTTTTTTTTTCCTCGTCTTCTGCTGGAGTTTAGTACCTGTGCCTGGAATACCATAATAGCCTCTCTAATAATGACGACCTCATTATGCACGCCACTGTTGAGCCCGAAACGCACTAATTTCCTGACCTGGTGAAATATATTTTAATAAGCTTGATCTAAAACGGCGTTTAAAGGCAAAGGGAAACACTTAATGTGGCTGTCAAAATAAAGCACTCTTGGGCAGATGTTAAAAAATGTTAATAGGGTTAATCCATCAGAAGCGCAACAACAGTCTTTTGTCATTTCCCAGGAAAGTTGCCCTGTTTGTCTTCCTCTGTTTGGCATTTTGAACACAAGGTTCAACACAGAGTGGTGGGGGGGGGATAGAGAAAGGGGAGGGAAATGGATGAAATGCAGAGGTTGTACAATTTTTCTTAACGTTAGTTTGTAGCTTGCTGTACTGCCCAGTAATGCCTGTATCTGGTTCTATGGATTTTTAGTGCTTTCCGTGGGATCTTCAATCAAACCCAGTTACCCAGGCAAGTTGATTACACTTCAGTTTTAAAACTGCTTCTTTTTCCACTGAACGTTTTGGTATAGAATTCTGTCTCTCTTGATGCAATCATAGGCACTCTTATCGTGCTTTTAATGATCTTTATACAAGACTGCTCTGTGTGTCTGTGTCTGTGTGCGTGTGCGTGTGCATATTTTTGTTCTGGGGAAACAGAACACATGCCTGCAAACAAGAAACTAGGGCGGGTGCACTGACAACTTGTAGTGCCTTTGATTGTGGTAAAAACTTGCCCAAGAGTTTTTCTTCAGCGAGATACTGCGGAACACAGCTAGGAGTTCCAGCTTACCTCTCACAACATTTAACATCTGCATAGAGCATCAGCACACCAATCATACCCAACCCTAATTCTCCTTTTCGTTGATCTGTGGGAGAGCATTGTAAACAGGTGGCTGAGGTCAGCAGTGGATTGGATGAAAGAAAGCAAACACTGACAAGCCAGAAGTATGGTTGGTTGGAAATCTAGCCAGTGCTGGGGATACGGTGCCTCTATTGGATAGGGATCCACTTTCCTTGAAGACTCAGGTTTACACTTTGATAGGTGCATTGATTCCATGTTGGGTTGCAAAACAGGTGGAGGGTCTTGGCCTTAGTATTTCTTCTGTAACTTCATGCCAACCTCTCACACTTGGTCACCCTTCCCCACTTAGCACTTTCCAGCTATTGCTGGACTACAGCAAGAGCTTGGAGAAACTGTCTTTTAAAAGTAATTTGTACCTATTACTCATTCTCACAGTAATTAACTGTCATTAATCACTGCAATGTTTTTTGGAAAAAACAGCAACACGTTTTGCTGCACTTCTGTTACTTTTTATAACTTTTTTGAAAAACCCTTAAAACTGATAAGAGGAGATGATGATGATGATGATGATGATGATGATGGTAATTTCTTACCTACCTCACTCTATGGATCGAGGCAGGGAACAGATTAAAATACAGCAAGAGATTGGACTAAAAACACATCACATCAGTTAAGAGAGCATGTGAAACCAATACATATGTCTAAGTAATCATCCCAGCCTTTAAAACTTGTATTTTAAAAATCTTGGCTTAAAACTTAGAGATTCGTGTCAACATACTTCTGACAATACAGTTGGCCCTCCACATTTGCTAGGGTTAGAGGCTCAAGACCCTCACAAAAGTGGAAAATTTGCAAATACCAAAATGTGTGTGTGTGTCTGTAGGAAGGGGGCCAAGGCATAGTGGGGAGAATGGGTAGCCAGAGTCCAAACCGGGTCCTAGAAAGGAGGAGAGCTCTGCATGGAAGGCCGACTGTACTGTTTAAAAGTAAAATACCACTTCAGCATTGGCTAGGAAAAATACTTTATGAACTACAGTATCTTTGTTCCAACTCACTGCCTCAATTCTCATTGTCAAAAAACAACTTATTTCAGGTAACTGTGCTACGTGTTACCTTACTGTTTCTAAACTCTGATTACAACTCCCATAATCCCCAATCATTGCCACCCTGGCTAGGGCAGATGGGATTTGGAGTTCCAACCCTCCAGAGGCACCTGGTGTGGGAATGGGAGGAAGTAGCTGAAGTTTGAGCTTTGCATATTAAATCGTGGGCCACAACCTTTGAGGTACATAATGCATGTGGGTAACGTCTGTCGGGAGTGTATATGTCCCCCCAAGCCTGGCGATCATTTTGTAAGTCTCACTGTGGCATTTTTCATCTTGCACATGAGGAAGTTACAGCAGTCCAAGAACTGGAAAAATTTGGAGAAGGGTGAAAGAAAACTAGTAGCCATCTTTCATGTTCACCCAAGGATTATTAATCAATATATAAGTTTTGAGGAATAAATTACTCATAATAAATATTGCAGCTCAGACATTTCCAGTACCTGGTTTTGCTTCTTACAGACATAGGTTTAACTTGGCCTGATTAAAGAAACCATGAAAGAGAAGCTCCATTTAGAGTAACAACTGGGAGTCCTTTGACTCTTTTCAAGGCTGATTGAAAAGACTAGTAATTTTGTTTTAGGAAAGGGTTATCAGAAAAATTCTTTTTTGCTTCATTTTCTATTCTTCTGTTCAGCCTACAGGCAGTTATTGAATTCTTAGGCCATTTCTGCACTATGCTGTTCTAGTGCTATTATTCCACTTTCAACCTCCTATGGAATCCTGGGGTTTGTAGTTTAGGGAGGGGCCTTTAAGATTCTCAGCCAGAGAGCTCTTTGGCCTCAGGAAACTACAAACCCCAGAATTCCACAGGATGCCAAAAGTGGAATAATAGCACTAGAACAGTGTAGTGCAGAAATAGCCTTAGGGTGATGGCTCCCGTGTCAGTGGGGAGCAAATCCACGCCAAGTTTTCATCCAGATTTTAAAGACCCTGTCCAAGGTGCTGAAGCCTGTTCCCAAAATCATGTCAGCACTTTGGATCATTCCTTTAAAATTCAGACTGACACTCAGAGCAGATTTCTTAGTTTTCTAGTGAAGATGTCATGCAGACTAATACTTGAAGGCCATATGTTCTGGGAGGGAAGAAAAATAACATAGAATCATAGAATCATAGAAATTCAGAGTTGGAAGAGACCCCAGGGGCCATCCAGTCCAACCCCCTGCCATGCAGGAACACCCTCAAATCAATCCCGACAGATGCCCATCAAGCCTCTGCTTAAAAACCTCCAAGGAAGGAGACTCCACTACACTCCGAGGCAGCACATTCCACTGCCGGACAGCCCTGACTGTCAGGAAGTTCTTCCTGAGGTTCAGGTGGAATCTCCTTTCCTGCAGCTTGAATCCATTGCTCCTTGTCCTGGTCTCTGGAGCAGCAGAAAACAAGTCCCCTCCTTCCTCTACGTGGCATCCCTTCAAATATTTAAACATGGCTATCATGTCCCCTCTTAACCTCCTCTTCTGCAGACTAAACATACCCAGCTCTCTAAGTCTATCCTCATAGGGCATGGCTTCCAGGTAGGCTGACCAAGTAGGCTGAGAATTGTGCAGTCCTCCAAGTATTAGATTGTACCTCCCAGCGTTCTTCCCTATTCATTATGCTGAGTAAGTTTGTAGATTTGCTAGGAATTCTAGTCGAACAACATTTTGGGAAGCTGTGCAGTTCTCCATCCCTGATTGAAGAGGACAAAATCGATGAGAATTGAGGTGCTTCCCTCCTGCTCTTCTGCGTCTCTCCTATTAAGAAAGACAGATGAACTTTCCGACCATGAAAAAGAGTGCTCCTCTCTTTCTCTTTAAGTGGCATCCACGAAGGGCTTAAGCTGTGACCTCAATACAACAGATTCTGCGTTTCTTAATACCCACCAAGCCTGTTGGTCACTAAAGGACAATCCATGCTAAGCCACAGCTTGGCACTTAAATTGGGCCTGTGCACAAAGGAGTCACTCTTTCCATTTTTTTCCTCCCCGAAGCTCAAATCTGTTTGAAACCCTTGCCGTTCTATTTAAGACCGCAGTGGCAAGGTAAAGGCAAATGCCATGCCAGTAGTCTTGATTGTTCAGGCTGCTTTTAGTTCCATATCTTGAGTTTTAGTTCGATATCTGAGTTTGAGGCCCCTCCCTAAACTGCAAACCCCAGGATTCCATAGGATGTTGAAAGTGGAATAATAGCACTATAACAGTCTACGGCAGAAAAGACAAATCATGCCATGCCTAGCAAGATGGTGTGCTCTCCCTTGCTGGAGGAGAAGAGGAATTACTTCCCCCAGTAACTCCAGGAGAAATCAGAAGGCCATGCCAGTGAATCAAGGATCCAACTTTATTAAACGAAATGCCTGAATCTGAGCAGAATGGAAGTCTCGACTTCAGTACAGTCTAATATAAAAAGTGCCAGGTCACCTTACCTTGTGCAGTGTGTCCCAGTAACTTTCCATCCAACTAACATTCCTGACCAGATGTTGACATTATCTTCCCAAATTAGCCATCAAAACCAACCTTCCACATACTTTTTCTGGACTCCTTGCTATCGGAAGCCCTGATCTTCCAGGGAAGAAGAGGCATGCTGGGTGTGACTCTAGCCATGTCAACTTAATTTTCTGGAGGAAAGGTCCTTGAAACCAAGGCACACAGTTCTAAAGAAATGCAAGCATTTTTGGAAGCCCAAGTGAAGTCATATAGGCATTACCTTCCCCTTCAACGTCAACTTACATGATTAGGTAGTTTTATATTCTGCCTTTTCTTTGGTGAGTTTGAGCTCTCCTTTATCATGCCAACAACAAACCTGTGAGGTAGGCCAGGCTGAGAGAAGGTGACCGACCCATGGCCCATTGGGAACTAGAAACCAAATTGAGGACTAAGATTCAGTCTAGTCCAGCCTTCAGTTGCTTACCTTTGCCATTGAGAAGACTGGCCATTTCCACACTACACCGTTATAGTGCTATTATTCCACTTTCAACATCCTGTGGAATCCTGGGGTTTGCAGTTTAGGGAGGGGCATCTGGAATTCTCAACCAGAGAGCTCTTGGGCCTCAGTAAACTACAAACTCCAGAATTCCACAGGAGGTGGAAAGTGGAATAATAGCACTATAACAATGTAGAGCAGAAATGACCTTAGTCTAGCATAGGCTTTAAAACAGGGATGAGCAACTGGTGATCCTCCAGATGGAAGCCATGCAGACGGCTAGACCTGGTCAGGGTTGCAGGCCAGCCAAATCTGGCAGGCCACATTTTGGTCACTCTTGTTATTAGGCCCGAGGCTTGCTTTAGCTAAAGTTTGGTCCAGGCTGCATTGCGCACTTGTCTTAAGAAAATAGATTCTTCCGGGCAAACTGAAGCTCTCCAAAAGAGTTTCATGTATCCTTACAGTCGGTGCCACTCAAAAGGACTTAGCTTTATCTGGGTCACACCTGTAATTAAATCTAAAGTGTTAAAATCCGATCAGTCTGGTTTCTTTCCAATATCCATTGAGTCACAAGTGACTGATGGTTCAAAGTAAGAATTAAAACAAAGGGTGATGTCAAAAACATAGCAATCCATCTCGATGGCTGGCGTTTAGTCAGAGGAAGCCTCTGGCTTGAGTCAACATTCTGAAAAAGTGAATTAAACATACCCAGCTAAGGTCCCAAGTGTGGAGGGGCAGTAGCTCAGAAGTAGAGCATCCCAACTTCGGTCCTCAGGATCACCATTTAAGAAGGCCAGGAAGCAGCTGGTGAGAAAGACCCTTTTCTGGCTGAGATGCTGGAGAATCCAAGCAGACAGTACAGGCTAGATGAACAGGGAGCAACTTTGATGAGTCTGGCAACCAATTCTGCATCCCTGGACTTGCTGTAGACCACAACTAGGAATATTAAGAATATTTGAGGGGGAGGGTTGAATCCATGATGAGAAAAGTGTGTTTCTGTAGTCACAATACCCTGCTGAGAAAAAAAAAGTGTACAGTTGCAAGCTTCCTTACACTTCAAACAAATGCTTTTGTGCAAAAGTGCATGTTATTGTTTTTCCGTCCAGAAAATGTATTCTTTGCAATGTTTTCTGGTCAGAAAATAATCAAGTTGCACAAATGAATTATCCCTAAAGGCATCCTCAGGTGAGAATAGTGGTCAAAAAGTATGCAGAAACCCTCATGTTATCACAGAGCAGGGGAAATTCTGCTGGAATTATTCATTCATGCATATGAGGAGGAAGCCACCGTCCAGCAGCACACTATTCAGGGACAAACTGTATTGCAGAATTTTGGCAGCAATGTAGAAAAAAAGTTATTGAGACAAGATATTTTAATTTTTTTATTAGTATTATTCTGGGTTGTTGCTCAGTTTCAGCAAAAGACCACAAAAACACATTGAGATGGCTTTTTGTGCTTTGTGACTGAAATTTGGTGATCAGATTTGGGAGGTTTTTCATTTAGGGCTTCATCTTTGGCCTTGAAGGACTAATCCTGCCCAGGGCCAAATGTTCATCACCGCTGGGCTATAAGTGACCAACCTGGTATTAGGCAACTGTGTTTGCAAGTGACCAGTAATTTTTAAGAAAATGATCCAGATAAAATAAGATCACCATGGATTGTAAAACTGAAGAAATACCCATCAGGCTGCTTGAATGATTTTGGATCAGTCAAATTGAGTCAGAGGTCATTCTTCACTAATTTTCTTCTCAAAGGAAGTAGCAAGTAATCTTAGCAACTTTCTTCTTTCCGCAAGAAATCTTCAAAAACTGCAGTTTGCAAAGCTTATTTGGAGTTCAGGATTTATTTTGTGCAAAATTTGCATGTGATTTTTTGTGTGTGCAGAATTTGGCATTTTCTGCTCAGAAAATAATATATCGATGCCAAAAAAAATAAGGTTGTCTCCTGCACAGAACAACCACATAAACATTTTGTGCAGAACAAGTTCTGAACCGCAAAGATTCTTGTCAGTCCAGAAGTCTTCTCATCAGGGTTTCTGGACACTCAAAAAACAGGTTTTTCAACCGTTTTTAAAATATTTTCAAATATTATTTGAGGTGCAGTAACAACACAAAAAGGGGCTCGCCTGTCTACTATGCTCCACCTTCTTTCTTCTCTCTCTCCCCCCCACCCCAACCTTGTGCTATTGTTTGCTTGAAGAGAGTGGCTCACTAAATTGGGACCTGAGGGCATCATTGTCAAAACCAGATGCGTCCTTTTCTCCCCAACACGGCTGCTCAAGTAGTTAGGGAACCTATTGATGCAGGAACCGGGGAGGGGGGAATATTATCTGTGAAAAATTGAACTCTAAATGTAGGCTTAAGCTCTCACTGACAAATAAAGGCAGCATGAAATTGATCGGAATCCTGGGGGCTTTCTTGGGCAGCGCTGGAGCCCATTCAAAACGTTAATTGTAAAATATCCGTTAATTGGAATGCCTAAATCCACTTTAGTGCATTTGAATGGCCCCGGCTTGTTTTTCTCTAGGCAATTAGAAATGTGAGGGCTCTCTCTGGCAGGCATGAGAGAGTTTGGGCCTTTGGAAAACATACCAGTTGTGTTGGTCTGTCAGCGTCTTGCCTTATGTTTTAATCCCGTACTGCAAAGGTTCTGTACCTTGACCAGGATTGTTGTGGTTCCAGTCCTCTGAAGTTCTACCTTGAAGTCAGAGCAGCAGCATTTAAACATAGATCTTCCTCAATGGCTTAAAAACACGGAGGGAGGTATGTCTGTCTTTTTCACAAGAAAAGGAGCATTGCCAGTCTGGAGTGTACAAACAGAGAGAGTGTGTGAGAGAAAGAGATCCCTGCAGTCTGTTCCTCCTCTCTCCAGTTCCTTTATCCTCAGCCAAACTAATGGAAACATGCTGTGCTGTGAGAAGAGCATTTGAAGAGAAGACTCTATTCTCAGCATGTCCCCTCTTCGGTGGTGGGGAAACAATGGTCTTGAGGCTTCACCCCTCCCCACCTCTCTTTCTGCTTGGTTCAGACAAAACTGCAATGACTCTGTGTCATTGTTCAGTTAAACCCCCAGCCAGGTCTTGAAATTCACCATCACAGCCTCTAGGATAATTCTTCTTGTGTTGGACTGCTACAATGGACCAGCTCCCTCCAGTCTCTGGGCCGGCTGCCAAACCAGGTGGGTGTCCATCCTTGTCTCCATCTGACGAGGTTGCATCCTCCGTCTGCCGTACAAGAAGCTCACAAGAGTCCTTGTTCCAGTCTGGGCCAGCAAGGCTAGGTTGGGCTGCTCCCTCTCATGCAGGAACCTTTAGATGCTGTTGCCAATTGGACCATGGTCAAATCAAGACCCACAATAGCAATAATTCCTAACAGATCAAGTGGTCTTAGAGATGACATTATGAGGAGCACCTTTTTAGCACTTTGGAAACAGAGAGAGAGAATGTTAGTCCTCTTCTTACATAGCAGAAGAACCCTGATGGTGGAGAGCAAAGGTTCCTCTTGCTCAGTGGCCACAGTGACCAACCGCAGGTTGCCAGAAAACATCAAGAAAGCAGCTCACCTCTTTATTCTGTGTCCCTAGAATCCATACTGTCTCTGACCATGGGAGTTGTCAGTTACAGACAGAGGAAAGGAACAGGAATCCCATGTGCCTGCAAAGGCATTTTTGGAAGTCCACTACCCAAGGCCAGGTTATCGGTGGTTCAGTTGGCACAATGGCTCCACAGTGCTCACTGGAGAAGAGCCAGTGCCAAAGGCGTAGCTTGCTTTTTCCCCCAATCCTGAGCCATTTGTTGACTCTCTTGATGTTGTCATCATCATCAACATTTTGTGTAATTACTTGAGGGCATGGGATCAGGTTGTTCAAAAGTTCAAAACATCTGGTGGACCAAAGTTTGGGGACCCATCACTCTTATGAAACAAGTTAATGATCCCTGAGAATATCCTCCTCTTATTCCCATCTTGTTTTTCCCATAACATTTCCTCTCAGGCTCCACTGGAAGGACCAGAAATCCTGGACCTGGGATTCTAGCAACAGGACAGATGCCTTTTTTTCAAGAAGTGAACTACTGTCTAGCTTTCTTCTGAATGTATGTCACCTTCCTTCCTGAAACGACCAAACTGCCGGGTTTTCTTATAGTTCTAGGGACTAGTAGAATCCCATGTGGTCTTATAAAACTGTCCTGACCCTCCTCTTGTTGCAACTGAGTTGGCTGCTTTGCAATTCTCCATCTCTGCTTATTTCCAGTTTACCAGCCCTGACTCCAGTCCTACAACACAGAGATAATGATCTCGGCCTATCTTTAAGGGCTGTTATATTCCCAGAAGCATTATTTGCTAGCTTTCTGCGATATACCTAAAGAATGCAGGGGGAGCCTACCTCCCCAAGACACTTGGTGTAAGACGATTGCAACAAGAGCTTAGAAACACACAGGCAGCCTCTCAACCCAGGTCCTGGCTATCCTCTTCCACCCAAGACCACCTTCTTACTTTTGACAGGCTGGAAAAACCAGGCAATGCCATGCCAAACAAGACTGCGTACTTGCTTTCAGCTTGACATCAGACATCAACATTTGTCAGTGATGGGACAACAGCAAATTCATGGGTGATTTATTTTCCAACCCACAAGGAAGTCTCATCCTGAGTTGTGGGTTCTGCATTTGAACTGATTTGGAGATAATCGTTCTTGTTCCTAAACAGGAGTGTAGCGCCTTCTCTGGTCCACCAGGCTGAGGGTGGAAGCGCGGTGAGTCGAGTGGCATCTTTTTCTTGCTGTGGGCTGCGGCAACCGAAGTGCCCGAGCCACATTAGGCAGATAGCTCCAGGCACTCTTTGAAATGTTCCTTTTATCAATGGGAGGTCATGAAATGCCTTGTTATAAAAAGAAGCCTCTGCAGTTGCCCTGAGGGAGTCCGGTGGGAGCTTTTGCCATCTCGAGTAAAGGCAAAGAACTGGTCTGGGGCAGCACTTCAAAAGCCCCATCCCCGAAGTGTATCTTGGATTTCTGTATTTATTTTCTTCTGTCCTAGGCTGTATAATGCCCTGTCTTTCTCTTTTCTTTTCTTTTTTTTTTTAAATTCCTGGCTCTGTACTATATAAGCAACCTATATCAGCCCCACATAGAAATTAAAAAGTAAGGAAGCCAGCAAATAATCTTGCCAGTCTCTCACACACATACTCCAAAGGTCAGAATGCTGTTTGCATGTTCGGCCTTGGATGTTCACACACATTTGATACAAAGCCTGTTGTTAAAAAGACCAGTCTTCCATCTGTACGTGCCCAAGACTGTTCTCATACAAACTTTTTTTTTTAAATAATATTTTGAGTGCTGTCCCTCTTTTTGTGGTGGAGTTGAATACCTATTGGTGGCCTTTGGCTAACTAAGGCCATTTCTGCACTACCTGTTATAGTGTCATTATGCCACTTTCAACCTCCTATGGAATCCTGGGGTTTGCTGCTTAGGGAGAGGCCTTCAGCATTCTCAGCTAGAGAGCTCTTTGGCCCCAGTCAACTACAAACCCCAGAACTCCACAGGATATTGAAAGTGGAATAATAGCACTATAAATGTGTAGTGTGGAAATGGCCCAATACAGGCTTGAATTTGGAAGTTGAATCTTGCCAAGATGGAAGCACTGTGGCTAGGAGGTTCTGGAGCTGGAGAGTTAAATGGGTTGTGCGTCTTGCGAAGGAACCAACGGGAAGCACAGGTTTCTTTCTAGAGTAGGGGTGCACAATTATCAGGGTGGAGGGGGCCACAGTGACTCCCTAAGGAACCTTAGAGGGACATACCCCTCTACAAAAATAACAGTGTGGCGAGGGGCAATTTCACAACATTTTTTTACCCCCTCGTTCGGTCATGTTAGGGAAAAGAGGGGCCTTTTTTTCAACCTAGAAGTCAACTGCTGTTGGGGAAAAAAATCCCTCACCTTGGCCTAATGTGTCCTGGGTAGGGGAGCATGTTGAAACTGTTACACCCACTGTTCCTGGAGTGGGATAGCCTGGCCCCAGTGATCCATGCGCTGTTGCCCTGAAGATGTCAGGCTATTGCAGTGCGCTTTCTGGGGTTCTGCCTCTGATATTGGCCAGGAAGCTGCAGCTAGAACAAAAGGGTACAGCTCAGCTGCCAGCTGGCAACATACCGTGCCCGTCCTGGAGTTGTTGCCCTGCCCGCAAGTATGGAACTGAGCTAAGTTCAAGGTGCTTATGTTGTCCATCTTGACCCCTACATGGTTTAGGACCAGGTGCTGTCTTGTGTACTTGCTGAGATGCTCTGATCGAGGAAGATGCCATATTTGTTATGCAGGAGGCTGATAAAGAATGTTCTCGACACAGACACCACACCTGTGGAATCCTCCCACTGGATGAGTGCATCCAGACTGAATAAAACGTCCTAAATTTTGTTCCTGTTTTTTTATCCCCCAATTTTATACCTAGTTAAAATAAACCAACCTGGGAGCTGGCATAAAAAAAAATTTCTGAATGTAGTGGGAGTTCACAGAAAATATTCTGGAATGAACAAAACATTACAGATCTCCAAACAAAATCAAGAAGAACAGGAACAAAATCTTGTACTTTCTGATCTATTCAATCCATCTGGCTGCACCCTAAGATAATACTGACACTTGAGTCTTTTAAGGTTTTGTTGTCAACTGAAGTCCTGTTTGTTCACTTAGGCTTTGAACTGACGTCCCCGCACCTTGGAATTGGGTATGGGCTTTCCCCTGTTCTTACTGTTAGGTTGGTTTGTTTTATTAGCACTGTACCCCACCATTTACAATGCAAATAAATCTTTTCAATAAGTAACTTCATCAAAAGTTCAGCAAGGAAGAAGTCATTTGAGTAGGCTACCGGTTTGCAATCATTAATGATTAGAATACAAGGTTTGTTGTTTGAATTATGAGAAAACTGGGTGATTTCCATCCTTAATCGTTCTGCAATTGTAACATACTTTTTGCTTTGCACTAAAGTAGGAATGACTGTCTAGTGATGCTTCTTAATGGATTTATCGTCTTTCGGTCCTTTATGCTTAACTACATATATTATGTTGATATTCAATGTACAGCAATACGCTAGCTTTGTGTAGGAGGAGTGTCCCAAGATTAAATTTTTCCTTGGGTTCCCTCTGACCCAACCAGATAAGCCATTCCAATGATTCTTGTTAAGTTGTTAAGTACGCCAATATGCCGGCACAGTGTAGTGCTTTGAACCTTGGACTAAGACTCTGGGGGACCAGAGTTAAAATCCCAAACCCCTAATGTTCCTTTGGGGAAGTCACACTCTCTCAGCCTCAGAGAAAGGCGCAAAGGCAAACCCCCTTTGAACAAATCATGCCAAGAAAACCCTGTGATAGATCCACCTTAGGGTCACTTATAAGTCAGAAACCACTTGATGGCACGCAAGAAACAGACCACAGTGCACATGTGCAGATGCATCAAATCAAATATTAGAGAAATGATCGTACAGGCTGGGGATGATGGGAGTTGTATTCCCCACACTTCTGGAATGGACTAAATTGGGAAAGGGTGAGATAGAGCGGGCAACTCCTGCTCTGTCTCACCCTTTCCCAATTTAGTCCATTCCAGAAATGTGGGGACTACAACTCCCATCGGTGTTTTTGGGACAGAAGACCATGCGTGCTGCCCTGAACTCCCCAGAGGAAGGGCAGCACTTTTTTTAAAAGCAAGAAAACCATAAATTCAGTTTGATGAGTGTATCGCTCAAGCCAGGCATAGGCAAAGTGCAACCTGCAGGCCCCAGGTCGGACTCTTTATTGTGACTTTCAGGTGCCCCCCACCTTTTTTTTTTTTAATGGCATAGGAATTTGCTATCAGCAGCAAACTGCTTCATGCACTATAGTCCACGGGATTGTCAGCATCACAGTCAATATCCTAACAGCTTAAGTATGTTTAAGATTCTTTTGCAAATAAAAAATCAATCTAATCATAATGATGCATGGAGAGATGCATGGGGGAAATTGTAATGAATTTAATACTATTTAATGAATTAATTTTCCATTCATTGGGTTTTACATATATATAGCTAATTTTTATGCACTTCAGGTGGCCCCCACAGTGGTTTCCCACCCCTGCTTTAGAGGACCAGCCAAAGTGGGAACTGGAATCCTTAAAAAAGGCCTTCCCCAAGCTCTGTTGGAGCCACGGTCAGAGTGGTCTCTTGTGAAAGAGCCTTGCTCGGAGCTCTCAGGGGAGACCACCGACCACAGCCTCAGTGCCTGCTTCAATTAGTTTAGAAAGAAATCCAGCAAATGCACTCTGAGGGCCCTATCATATTTCACCGTTATAGCACTATTGTTCCACTTTAACTGCCACGGCGTCGTTTCGTGGAATTCTGGGGTTTGCCGTTTGGGAAGGCACCAGAGCTCTCTGGCTGAGAAGTCTAAATACCCTGCCCTAAACTGCCAATCCCATGATTGTATGCGATGTTGCCATCAGTCGCGTAGGGACGGGGGGGGGGGGGGGAGGCGATTTCGCCCCGGGCAGCAGGCCCCGTGTGCCCTGGCTGCGCGCCCACATTCCACAACCAATCCCCCATGGATACTGGTCACGCCCCTCGCACTGTAGCCCCACTCCCTCCACCCCCACACACACACCAAGCTCCGCTACTGGTTTGCCATGGCACTTAAAGTGGAATGATCACTATAGCAGTGTAGTGTGATAGGGCCCCTTCCCAAGGCCAGGAGGGGCCCTCTGGCCTTTTCCTCTGTCTCACATCATGGGCTACCTTCCACCCATTTCTCAAGGTGACACCCAACACAACCTTCCTAAGAAAACAGGGACCACCACAAAGCCAGCACAGCCATTGTGGCGACGATGTGGCCGAAACCATTTTATGATCCGCACGTGCTTGGGCTGCATTTCTTCCAAGGGTTTCCCTCCCTTTCCCCTCCAGCCCTGGTAGACCTTGGGGGCCACTGTTGAAGAGCGTGCTAGTCAGTCTCTGCTGTGAATCGGAAGGGGGTCACCCATCTTTTCAGCAAAGGGGGTTTCATTTTGCGGAGGAGGGAGGTGGCTCTGAAGACAGCTGGGAGGAGAGAGCTCTACCTTTATTTACTTGGAATCTTTTTTCCCCCAACAGCCCTATTACCATATTTAAATGCAAGTATGTCTCTCTTAATTGATATTTTACAGTAGTTTAGAGACACTTTAGCCTGTCACTTCTGTTACTCAGTTTTCCCCCCCTGGTAGCAATATGTGTAGCTACGGTGATAGAACTAGAGTTAGTGGGCTTGTAGTTGGCTAAGCTCTTTGGATCTCCGTATCTATTTCTTTTCTTTTTCCCGCATTCTGTCTCTTTCTCCTTCTTTCGTGGCCTGTGGCCTCTGTACGGTTTGTTTTCATAATGATAAATTACAAGCAGTGTAATTGCTGGCTGTGAAGCATGTGTCCTTTCCTCTTGTCATCACAACCAGAATTGGCCATCGCGAGATAGGCAAGCTCTCGGACGTTTGCTTCAAAGGAATGCAAAAAAAAAATCCCGTTATTTGGGAAGAAATCAGAAAGAGGCAAGGCATTTTTCTGAGCTAGTCCAAGAGCTCAGGACAGGGGGAATAGCATCTGCCTTACCTCCTCTTCTTCCAGATGTGCCCCGTGCTAGCCTGAAACATGTTGGGAACACAATGGAGAAAAGAAAAGGGGGATATGTTCCTCCACGTCCCCCATATGCCTCCACCACTGTTTCTGACAGCACTTTTGTTAAGGAAAGAGGGAGTGTTTGGGGACAGCTGTCAGAGAAGACCCTGGGATTTTTATCTGGCTCAGAATTTAATCCAAACCTGAGAAGAATCTGTTGAGGGCAGGGAAGGCGTTAAAAATTCACCTCTCATTTGTGATGGAATTTGGAGCCCAAGAAATGAAGTTCATCTCTGAACTCATTAAACTTAGCGAACATCCCTTGTCAAAATCTGGCACAAGCCGGCAAAATTATCTCCAAGAGTCCCTGGCCTCGCTGTAGCCGGGGCACGTCCAGTGATCCATTCTCTATTTCTTTTGCCCTCAAAACAGCAACAGATAAACAGGTTCCCTGAGCTTATGAAAGTTGTTCTTCCCTTGGTGGAGACTGATTGGTTTCCCGCATCCCCAGCTTTTTCAAAGCAAGGGATCATGGGGTTGCTCTAGGTTTTGAGAGGGTCCTAGAGGACCCCTTCTAGAGGTGTATCTAGGGTGGGGCAAGTAGGGCACATGCCCTGGGCATCAACGCCAGAGGGGTGCAAAAAAGCCGTGCATGTTGGGTAGGGATAAGAAGGTAGGGGTGCCGCTTCCACGCTTGCAATAGGCACTGTTTACACTAGATACACCACTGGCCCCTTTCTACATCAATCAATCCCCTCCCCATAGGCTTAACTTGTGGCAGATGCATCAGATGAATACCAGAGCTAGGGACAGACACAGGACAGATCCCTGTGCAGGTACCCAGGCATGCCTCCCCACACCAGTTGTGGCCATGCTTGCTTCTTTGGTCATGGCCATCTTCTACGCCAGCAGTCAGTTGCACCTTTCCTCTTACCCTTCTCATTTCTCCCCCCGGCCAGGTTTCCCAGCAGCGGCCTACGGACCAGTAGCGGCAGCGGCGGTGGCGGCAGCAAGAGGATCAGGTAGGGGGGGCCGTGGAAGAGGCAGCTACATGGCATACCCTCAGAACGCAGGGCCAGGTAAAAGCTCTGTCGGTATTCTGTGTGGCTGCAGCTGTCCATCACGCTCTTTGATTTTCCTCACGCTTCTCTTGGGGCCGGGTGTGGGGATGTGTGTGCGGGACGGGGGCATTAGAGGGAGGGAACCCCGAAAAACAAAACCAAATACTACAAGCAGAGCCCCCGAGTCTTCAAGCAGTGGACAGGCTATAAAAAATACACCTTTCAAAACACCTAGTGGAGCTGTAGGATGGACCTTTTTCATTAAAAGCTCAAATGCAAAGGGCAGTGGATGTTTCTCAGGGTGTACACACGCTACGCAGGTAGATCACTTTCATACCTCTTTTAATTAAAATTCCAAATCCCAAGATTCCTATGGAATCTTGGGATTTGTAGTTATATGAGAGATTTAGATTTTTCTGCCAGAGAGCTCTAATACTATAATTCAAGAGAGTCCCTCAGCAGAGTACAGATCTGAAAATTCCCTAGAATGGAGCCATGGCAGTTAAACTGGAATCAAAGTGGGCTAATTGTACAGTGTGCATGCATCCTCAGATGGTTTGCAGTGGGCTAACAATACAGTCCTTCCTTTCCTGTTCACTCTTCACTGCTAGAAAAGTGAGCTGAATCTCCAGTTATCAAAATGAATGGATGTGACATTATTGTTCAACCCCACAGTATTCTGATGCTTGGTACAGGCACGTTATTCTGCCACCGTAGAGGGGAAGCACCCTCCCTTTTTGGACTGCAGGCCACCATTATGATTATGATTATGATTATTCCACCATTTTTCCAATTGAGGATTCAAAGCAGCTCTCATCCATTAAACATAGCTAAAAATCTACCTTATGCAAAAGTTAAAGTATAAACTAAAAAGATGCCAGTTGTAGCTGGTGGCTTCTATTTCCATGTGGCAGCGAATCTGCAAAGCGTTTAGTTCCAAACTTTATTGTTGCTGTCCAGAGTGCTGACTGCTGCCTCCCAATCAAGTTTAGCAACTTGCTTGGCTCCTTTAAAATCCTGACTTGAACAGATTCACCACTCCAGCACCACAGAACCTGCTGGAGAGATGCAAGATTTCTGCACAGAACATAACATTTTTCTGTGCCAAACTTGCAAAATACAGGTTTTCCATGCAGGACATGGGGCAATTTTTGTGCAGAAAGCATTTCCCCCGCAACACAAACAGGTTGCTGTGAACAAAATTATATTTTCTCTAACCCCTGCAGAAGAAGGACGTGCACTTTGAGGTTGAATATTGGTTCAGCTTTTGTTACCTGCTGCAAACCCTAGACATTTCTGCACTAGACTGTTATAGTGCTATTATTCCACTTTCAACATCCTATGGAATCCTGGGGTTTGCAGTTTAGGGAGGGGCCAGGGCTACAGATCGGATGTTGAAAGTGGAATAATAGCACTGTAACAGTCTAATGCAGAAATGGCCTCTGACTCAACTTCCCTGAGAAGTGTTAACCCTTTGCTTTCAGGTCCATCTCTAAAAAGCTCCACTTCCTTCCATCCCAGGGCCCCTCCTGCTGGCGGAGGGAATCCAGCCCTTGCCTTATTGAACTGAGATACAATTTACAGATAAGCAAACTACCCCGTTGGTATAAATTGAGCATCTGATTCAATCATGAGTGGGCTGTTAAGACTTACCAGTGCCTCTTTTTTTGCCGCGTTTGCTTGTCAGCAATTCCGAACCCTAAAGACAGAGCAAGGACAAAAGGCAAACTTGCCGCTCTCTCAGTGGGTCTAATTGCTCCCCAGTCTATCTCGCTTGCTCATCTCTGTATCCTGTCTTGTGCGTTTTCTCCAGCCCTTTGTTCTTGCTAATATTAAGCAGGTTATCCGATGGGAGGGAGGGGGAAACGATTGGCGTACAACATCCTTGGGCCTGAATTCCCCAGCCAGATTGGAGACAAGGAGCAAAGAAGTTGGCGGTAACTGTTTTACCCAGCTCGCTCATGATGAAGCTCATTCATTGGTGTGGAACCTCTACACACGTTAGCTAGGTCTCTTTCCACCAACATCATCCAGAAATCCCCAAGGTGAAAAGGGCTGCTGAGCATGAATGTCCCCCGTGGATTTTGGGGGACAAGACTGAATTCGTTAGAGTCCAAAGTGAGATGTTTGGAGAACTCCGTTCCATGCAAACTGGCACTGCTTGTTGGAGCTACAAAGGATCATCTGTAGCAGTTTAATGTCATGATAAGGAAGATGGAACAGGACATGTGAGTTTCTAGACAGCAGTGGGAATTTTGGTTTTGTTCTTTTGCTTTTCTTTTCTGCCTTGAAAAAAAAATGACCATATTATTAGAGGAGGAATGGACAATTTTCCACGTCCCTTCCCAATGCTTTACTCCGGTTTAGAACCAGCGTAAACAGAGATGATGAATAGAAAAGCTGAGGGTCCTAGCAGATTTTGACCTTCATTTTAAACAGGGTGCTGTTGGAGCCCAACACAACCAAGCTGGGCATCAGCCAATTTCTCTGCTTGATATAATTTGGTTATTTATATATAGATATATTTATTTTGGAAGTTGATTTTCTTTTTATCCTTTTTTTTTTAAAAGAACAAATTAACTTGTGATACAAAACTAAATCTAACCCGAAAATTAACACCAACATATTATGGCAAGTCTAAAGAGCAGTACGGTGCCCTTCTCCCCTGTTCTCCCCCCCCCCAATAATCCCTGCATGTGCAGATTTACCCCATTGCTCAGTTGTGGAGCAAAAAGTGTGCATTAGTCTACAGTTTCCACTCCTAAGGGAACTTTCTTGGGTTATGGGATGGTGATCAACTTAGAGCCACTTCCATCAAAAAGGAACTGGTATTGATAGTAAAGCGTTTCCAGAAGTACTGGCCTATAGTCAACCTCATGTTAATGGGGCTCAGGCCTGATTCATTGCAGAAGTGGGGGAATGATTAATGGAAATAAACATATTATTATTATTATTATTATTATTATTATTATTATTATTATCATCATCATCATCATCATCATCATCATCATCATCATCATTACTGAGGGCACACATGTAGGATTATGTAGTTGGCTACTGAACCTGAGCCATGTGAAGATGTACAGAAGCCTTAATGTTCAGCAACAATTTGTGAACTTTTCTTCTGCTGAAGAGATTATTATGTAGAGAACAGGTTCCACCCCAGGACAATGTCAGTTTGCACCCCGTGGGTATGTTCACGTATCTGTAGATAAGGGTCAAAACCAGCCTATTTGCTAGAAGTGAGAGCTTGCCCATGGAAGTCCACCCAAGGGAATCTGTTCTACAAGTGCAGCCCTCCCCACACTGGGATCAGAACAGATTATAATGGAAATACTTTGCAATTAAACCCCAAAAGCATAAAAGTACTATTACAACTACTATTGCATTATAACAAGCCCAAATAAATAAAACCATGGTAACAAACCCAAAGAGATAAAACCAGTCCACAGCTAAATATGTTGATCACCTGCTCAAATGACACCAAGGGGCCAATCTGTCCTCCCATCGGATTCCACGCCACAGCTGTGGCACTGCCACCAAATACCTCCTCAGAGGAAAGAAGAGCAAAGCTGCTGAAGGTGACCACAACTGACAGGCAGGGTTGAGTGGGAATCAGTTCTTTGGATATCCTGCTCCCAGGCTGTTTGTGACCAGCCCCTTTGGCACTGGTCCCAGCAACCAATATGCCTTCTTGTTGAAATGAATGTACGTATCACAATTCTGACATGCCATTGCCCCACAGACCTTAAGAGAAAGTTGTATTTCACAAGGGTGAATCCATGTCTTGTGTAAGGAGCATGAGATGTGATTTATGGAGTCACTCAGTGTTACAGGCAAAACTGGCTTTGTATATGGAACTTTGATGGATACTTTCCTTTGTAAAATACCTGCCCCAACCATCATCCAAGAAAAGGGAAGAAGGATAGGAAAACATCTGGCACTGTTTGCAAAAAATGATCACTTCTTAAAGCCCGCCCTTGAACAAATAAGATAAGAATGCTTAGTTCTTTTCCCTTCTCCAGCGTAGCCAGAAAGTGTGTACCTGGCCAAGAATCACCCAGTGAGCTTCACGGCTGCATGGGGATTAGAACCCAGGTTTCCCAAAACTTGGGCCATTTCCACACTACATTGTTATAGTGCTATTATTCCACTTTCAACCTCCTATGGAATACTGGGGTCAATTTAGGGAGGGGCATTGAGAATTCTCAGCCAGAGAGCTCTTTGGCCTCAGGAAACTACAAACCCCAGAATTCCACAGGAGGTTGAAAGTGGAATAATAGCACTATAACAGTGTAGGGTGAAAATGGCCATAGTTGGACACTTCAACTGCTATGCCATACCAGCATGTGAGTATTGCTTTTGAGATCCTTGGTATTTCAGTGACACCCCTGCAGATGAGGGAGAATTTATTTATGCAGATCAGCTCATTGATCCCAGCTAGAAACCAGTTAATTCAAATTCCAAGTGGGCTCCAGAAATGATGCAGATGCTACTTCCTCCTGGATTTATGGTGTCTGGGTTGTAAAAAGCAATTCTACTAAGATGGTGGAAGTTCTTTGAAACTCAAACACTCATCACATTTCCAACATGGGAGAAAATAGATTTTGGGCGTGAACTATTTTGCATTCATCTTCCCCCAATAACAGACTAGCCAACCTCATAACTACTGTGTGTAAGTAGTTTGCTACACATAATAGCAAATTAATCCATTGCAGATTAAAATCGCATCATTGGTGAGTAAATTGCAGCTCTCCATATAAACTGGACCTTTGCAGCCATCTTGACTGTATTTCATTTAGATTTGAGGTTCTTTTTAACAACTCAAGACCTGAGCCACATTCATATGACGGCCTGTGTTTTGTAACAGCCACCTCTGAGACCGTTTCACTATCAATCCCACAATTTTGTCCCAGTCCTGAGCATGCACAGATCTCATGTGTACGTCAACATTCTTGTACAGTTTTGATGTGCATGTACTTCTTTGCATGATTCCAAAATTGCTTATGGGGAGGGGAACCATGGAAACATCTGAGCCCTTTACTAGCAGCGTATAACCAGGAGAGGGTGTGATTATTTCTTCTGGGAGGTTTTAAATGTTTGGCTTGGTTTGGTTTTGCTTCCCGTGACCCAGAGTCAGACACTAATCCTGAGATACTGAAGGAATTGTGCAGGGCAAATGCTCCACGCATGCATAGTGGCCTGACTCACAACAGATGCACAGTGGCTGAATCCCTATTGGGCCATTGGTTATGTGGACCCCACTGCATTTGGTGGAAGGTTGGCGCATCCACTCCTCCACTCCCTTGCCAATGATGCCCGTACCAGGGCGTTTCTGAAAAGTCCCACTTGCTACTTTGCTTCCCTTTGGGGGACGATGAAGAAGATGAATTAAACAATAAGAGGAATTGGCTAAAAAAAAAAAAAAGGTAGAGGATTTGCCTCCTAACTCCAAAACTTGATGCTTAGGGACTTTTTCCCCCGCCTTGCTGGAAAATGTCCACAGCCAGGAAAGTCTCCATAGGAAGATATCAGAGTCTAATTTGCTTGGCCATCTGTAAGCCGCTGCGCTAACAAAGCAGTGGAATTCCCCAAAAGGAAGGGTATTATGTAGATTCTCCTTCCAACCCCCTGCGGCCACTTCCCGAACCCCAGGTCCCGTCGATCCGTGACTGTCCTTTATACTTGCCGGCTGTAACAAATCTCATAACATGAGCTACTGACCCTTGTTGGTGAGTGTGAGCAGTTACGTTCTTGTTGTTTTCTCTCTTGCTTGGTTGGGGCTGCTGTGAGAGAGGGTGTCTCTGAGGCATCCTTTCCGGCCTCTCTTACACTGGGACGTGCACTCCTCTCAAACGCTCTTCTGAGCACGCTCAGCAGGAAGGTTTGTCCGCACCTATATTAATCCTCTCTCTGTGTCCAGCTTCTTGTTAGTAGCAGCTGGTTGCATGTTTTTTTTGCTTGTTCAAATGAAACCGGTTCCAGAAACGACTCATATCCAACTCTTGAAAAATGTCTCTCTCTTTTATTACGATTATTTATTAGTTGTTTTGTTTTGTTTTAATACACTTTCTTCCCCCTCTTTTTGTTTTTTTCTTTATTACTTTCCCTTACTCGATAAAATGAAAACACTTGTCGTTCATAAAACATCTCACATCTTCCCCCTTGCCTGTTCTTAGAGTGTCATGTATCTGTGGGACTGAACTGAATGCATGCACTTTTGTAGTAGTTGTAACTGGTAGCAGTAGACGTAGTTGTAGAACATGCATTGTTGAGTTGATATTATAGGTTATTGTCGACTCGAAAGAGCATGGCAGTCGAAGTCTAACAGCGGGTTGGCGGGAAGCATAGGCCTGCCTGCACCGAGCATCAGTAAACACCTCCGTCCATAGTACAGTGGCCTGTAAACTCCCAAACTTTGGCTCACCAAATTCAACGTGACCCACTGGTCTGTAAGAGCTCTCTGTGCTTTGGGCAGCGGGAGCTAATTGACTGTCTGTCATTTTGCCCATTATTATCAAAGAAGACACATTTTCCCTGTCAATACACTTACTTGCGAGTCGTTCCTGTGCTGTAAGCCAGTGGGAATTACTCATACGTAAGTGTCGCCAGGTTTGGGCTGAGTTGCATTCAGCAAACGTGGCTCCCTGCAGAACACGAACCGTTCCAATCGTCTGCATTAGAGCCCGGATCCTTCTTGGGAGGCTGGCAGGGCAGAAAAGCCACACTCTGGAGAGCTAAGTCATGGAGTGTATGTGCGACGACTGATCGTCAGACTATGCTGAGGCACAAGGGAATTGGTTTTAGATCCTAACGCAAATTTGGCCATACCACAAACCCCAGCACTTGCCGCAACTTGTATTTGTTCCTCCGCATTGCAGGGTTCTAGGAGAATTTTTTTTTTCCCTTGAGTATGACTGAACATCTCATGAACTGCCAATATTAGATCTCCCTAGAACAAGTTTCATCATTTTCACCATCAAGCCAGCAAACGTCTCTTTTTATTTATTTATTTTTCATTTGTTTTTCTCTCTCTTTTTTAATTTGCACCCAGTTTTCTGTACTCAGCTTCTCAAAATTGTTTTCCAAATGAGCAACCGTGGATAGGGATGGCAGCTGGTAATTCAGGTCCTGAATGCCACATTACATTTGGTTGGTGGCGGCTGCTGTTTTGTCAGTGCATATCCTGCTGAGAGTAGATTGCGTGCATCGCCCTCCCCGTTCTATCCAGCTCAAGGTATTGCTGGGAGAGGCACTTTCTTAGTTTGGAGTGTGTTTAGTTTCCCAAGCGCGCTCAGCTTAGACTGTTAATTGCAACTTTGCACTCAGCATACATTCCTGAAGAAGCCTTAGATATAATATCAATGTGCATTTAAAAGTGAGCGTACATCTAATATATAAAAGTCAAAGTTTGTCTGTCTGTCTGTGTCAGGCGGAGACCTCATATGAATGGCTGCCTAAGAAGATTCTGTGGAATCCTAGGGTTTGCAGTTTAGGGAGGGACCTTTAGACTTCTCAGCCAGAGAGTTCTTGGGCCTCAGTCAAATGCACCTGCCTTGAATAGGCCAGTTGCTATGAAGACAGGGCCTAGTACCAAGGAGGAGGGCAATGTATTCCCTCAGGAACCCAACCTCTCTATATTAATAACTCTGAATACAGATTGGATTGGGGAATTTGGGGGAAAGTTAGTACTGGACAAGACAGTTTGGGGAATGAAAGGCACAGGATCTCAAACCTTTCTAACAAGTATTACCTATGAGAAAATAAAATCCCGGGCAACGCTGGGTATATACGCTAGTCTCTTCTAAAGACAAACACACTAAACCTCACCCTTTTCCATGTTCATGATTCTAACGACATAACATTACCTGAACTGAAGGTGTGGTGCTTGAGTTTTCTTTACTATAGTTATAAATGTTGTGCACTGGAGGAGACAAATACTATACCTTCCAACTGTCCTGATTAATCCTAATCCTTTGCCATCCCAAGCTGCTTTTAAAATGTCTCGGTTGCTCTCTCCTCCTCTCACCTTCCCCCTTTATCTTCAGCTTACTACAATGCTGCAGTTGTGTTTACAGTGCGAAACAAGTTCACACTCTCAAAGGGAGAGAGGAGAGAAGGGGCTGGAATCTTGCCCTTCCCGGTAGATTCAGGCAAAAGCAAACCAACTTTCATATTCTTTTTCCTTAACTTTTGCCATCTTGACCACACTTTGATGTTGCTTGGTTGTACGTATCCCAGTACTCATCTTTGAAATGCTGGAGGGTATGACATGCATAACTGGCTCTTTAGGAAGCAGTCTACGATGAGGAATGCAGCCCACTGTTGAATGCAGAGAGCAGGGAAGTTGGGCAGGAAATGTCTGAAAAGGCTAGCAAAAGAGAAGACTGCGTGGAAATTCACAATCTACATTTTGCATTTAACTCTGGTACTTTCAAATATTTAGTCTTGCCATTAAGTACTTCTCCTATTTACAGTAATAATATTGTTTTTAAAAAAACAACGATGTGACACTTGCCTTGTACACAGATGATGGGAGAGTTTTCAGCCATAATTTGAAGCGGCTTAGGTGGGCCATTGTGATTTTCTTTACTGTCAACAGTATTTGCTTAGAAGGAGCCACAGAAACTTTTTAAAATTGTTGTTTCACTACCTGAAAAGTACAGAAAATTTAATCCAGACCATTCAGTCCCCAAAACCCAATCTAACAAGCACCACCTGGGGGAAAAATGTTTTACACGTACTGTGGTAACTCTAGAAAGGCTGACAGCTAGCTCCTCTGAATGGGTCTTGTATCTTAATGCATTTCCCAAATTGGACGCTGTTTTGTAGTACAAAGAAAATACTTTTGTACTCCAAAGTACCCTAAACTGCAAGCCCCAAGATTCCAGTCTAGTGCAGAAATAGCCATAGACTCTGTTACCAAACTGTGTTTCTTTGCCCTGACATTTACAGAACCATACAAAGCTGCCATGCCAAGTTTGACCACTTGCCCATCTGGCCCAACAGTTCCTAATCTTGGGTCCACAGAGGTTGTTGGATTCCAGTTCACATCATTCCCGACCACCCTGTGGACCCAAGGTGCAAAATTGCTCTTTCTAGCCCCTATACTATCTCTTGTGATAAGCACTGGTTTCCCCAAACCTTGCGCATTGTTCTTTGTCTGTCAAGACCCTTTCACCAGGAGATACCAAGAAATGAACCCACGGCCCGTACACATTGCCATCCATCTATATAGTTTTTGGGGCAGTGTACTCAATTGATCTGCAAGCTTTGGGTTGCATTGCATTCTTATGTATGTGGAAGTGAATGCTTTCCATGAAAGGAGCCTTATATACATTCTGTGCCTGAAAAAAGGGTCAAGTGAAGTGAAGTGAAGTGTGACTGGCTTCTCCAAGAACTGGTGGTTGCATGGGACTTCTCTAAATACAGCAGGAGAGAGTACTGTCATTAAAATAGGCCATTAGTCAATCTGTCCTTCTATATTAAAAACATGGTAGTGAAGAACTGTGAGCCTTCACCGCAGAGAGTAGAGAAAATACATTGTTTTCTTCGAGGGATAAGGAGCCACAGTGCCTTTCCCAAATCTATTACGGCCACATCCTAGGATGCTGAATTTAACATCACGGTAGCCTAAGGGCCTCATGTTACTCAGCCCTGCCTTAAAGCAAAATGTAATATTTCTAGGAAATGCCGCATTCCCAGAAAGTGCAGAAGGAGAGCAGGAAGTCCTAGTGATATTGGTTTCCTCCCTTCAGTTGTTTTACTTTCCTATCAGTAATTCTTTCCAATATTATTTTTCCAAAAAGCATTAGAACACTGTCCACTCAGTTTCTGGAGTTCCCACATTTATCAATTTGATCATTTGAAAAAATACCAGTATAGAAGCAGGACACCTGTGAGCATCATCTGGGATGTCTAGCTGGCCCGTATCCATTTGTCTTCTTCAACTCTGGGTAGCATTTTCTTTCTCTTAGAAGCAGAGCACATAGAGATTTCCTTCCTCTAAATTCATAACTGCCAGACTTTGCCACAACCAAGTTCTGACCCCTGGCTGCAGTCATTTCACTGTTGTGGGTAAAATACTTCGGCTTTTAATCACTTATTTTGTAATAGAAAATCCACGGCACTTGATAAATCATCTCCAGTGCAATTAGTGACCAGCTCAGGAGTGCGGACTTAAGTAGGGTATCAGTTAATCTTTAATGAGTGTAGTCACTAACTTTTAATGGTCTTCTCAATCAGTGGAATTATTTTCAATGGGCAAACACTCTGCCACCGAACCCGCTCTGACTTGTGGGGTGCCTCATCTCACATACTTCACATTTTCCTGAGTGGCCCTGGGATCCAAACAGACTAATCACATTCAGGGCAAAGGGAGCACGAAAGGTTCTCTCAACTCCATGAATGAATTTTACTCCACTCTTAGCACACCCTGGGATAATAGATACTTCACATAACTCAATATTTTTTTCCCTGATGGAGCAAGGCTTGGTAAGCAAGATCTTCTATCTCACATTGTTATCTGTTTTCCATTTTAATAATTTCAAGGTGATACTGCTGATCTGAAAGCTGCTCAGGGATAGCTGGGGAGAGGTTTTGACCCTACTCAGGCAAGGGAAAATGTTATGGAAGCCCTTAGTGATTCAAAAGATCACTGGGAACCAGATCTCAAAAGACCTGAGTTCAGATCCCTACCAGGCCATTGGAAAGTTGGCTCAGGGGGTTTCTGAATTTTTAGGAGTGAAATTTACACAATTCAGGCCTAGTTGAAAGTGGGGTCTATTTGAAAATTTCGCTACCTTGAGCTATTCAGAGGGTCAAGTGAGTATACATCTGAAAACCCAGTCTTTTGTGCTGATCAGTAAGTAGCAGGTAGTTGCTCATCTAAAAGAAATGGGACTGTATGTCATTCTTCCCGTAGCCTCTTTCCTCTAGCAATTCTAGAGTCAGTAGTGGCTCATACCCTCTCTATTTTACCTCTCCAAAATCTCTTTTTCCTTACAGTTAATGCTCTTCCATGATTTCCCCTAGGCCTACAATAGCATTATGGACAGAACTTTTCCAAACTCTGAATATGAGTTCAAACGTGGTCCTTTTACATGAGAGGGATGTGATTAGGTTTTATTTACAGCCATTTTACCCAGGATGAAGAATAGCATACTAAGCAGAAATGAATAAGCATCCTGAGAATTCCTAAAATGTTAGCTCTTTGTTATTGGTGTTAGGTGGCAAAATTCCCTAAGGGGTAGAACACTGGCAGTGAATTATTTACCATCATCCATTCTGGCTGCTCCACCATCCCCCTTCTTTGATCATTTCCCTATTTCAAAGTCATAATCAGAAGGTTCATTCAGCCCATTTCCTCTCATAATGGATTGCAAAGGGCATATCCATAAATAGTGGTCCAGATGGTCTACTGGGCTGGGTTCTTTCTCGGGAAGGTGGTCGCTCAGCTGAAAAGTATTAATCCCATCCCTCTGACTATTTTTGCTTGAAGCAAAAGGCCAGTTGACTGATGGATGGGGGAAAGGCAGAGCATTTCCATCTTTTATCCAAGTGCAATTTCTTGTGCGTCCTTTGCCACAAGAAAATTCATCAGGATGCCAGAAAAGTCCTGCGCAGTCCAACCCAAGGTCCACCTTGTCTGGATTCCTATTCACTGGAACAACTAGCTAGGTTTCTCTTTGGAAACTCTCAAGTAGCAGAGGACGGCAAGAGCACTCCCCCACTCATTTTCCCCAAGAATTAATTTTCAGAGATATGCTGCCTTTGAACCTGGCAGCTGCCTGTGGCCACCGCAACTCATAGCTGTTGCTAGATTTATCCCTCATGATAAAACCACTCTGTTGTTGTTTTATTTATTTCACTCTATAGAACTTGGCTCACTGATAGTTTGGGATACCTCTGTTGTCTCGTGGTTGCATCAATGAGAGTATGGTGGAAAGTTATCGTACCACTCTAGTCTGCTTTGGTTGGACCTCATTTGGAATACTGCATCCAGGGCAATCAAAATGGTAGAGGGTCTGGAAGCCATGCCCTACAAGGAGTGGCTTATGGAGCTGGAGATGTTTAGTCTGTAGAAAAAGGGTTAAGAGGGGACATGATAGCCACATTCAAATATTTGAAAGGCTGTCATATCAAAGAGAGAACAGGCTTGTTTTTCCACTGCTCCAGAAACAAGGACAAGGAGCAATGGTTTCAAGCTACAGGAAAAGAGATTCCACCTGAACCTCAGGAAGAACTTCCTGATGGTCAGAGCTATCTGGCAGTGGAATCTGCTGCTGCCTCAATGGAGTGTGGTGGAGTCTTTGGAGATCTTTAAGCAGAGGCGGGATGGCCATCTGTTGGCAGTGCTTTAATGTGTGGTCCTGCATAGCAGGGTGTTGGACACGATGGCCCTTGTGGTCTCTTCCAGCTCTGTGATTCTCTGATTCAATCAAGAAAGCCATGGCTGCTCAGGTTTGCAAGACCTGAGCTGGGCACTAAAGACTGGGGCTCTCGGAGGTCTCTCATGCAGAAGGTTGCATAAGTCAGAGTCGACTTGATGGACAACCACAGCAATAAAAATGATACCTTTGGCAGGCTAGCATAAATAATGTGCAGCTGTAACATGGAGCATGTTCAAAACACGTTGCGCAAAACTGGGTTGTAGTCCTGACTTTATTTGAATTTCTCTGTTGCCATCGTTTTGCAAAAAGGCCTCTCTTCTAAAATATCGCCCGAGCCCGAGCCCGTTGATGTGTTACAGTCAGAGGCCAGAGCTTCAGTTGCCATAGCAATGGAGTTCGGCTCATTTGTTTTGTAGATGAATAATTACTACGCAATTAGAGGAGGCTAAAAATAAAGGGCCCCTTTCTTCCCAGTTGCTCATTAATATTAATAAAAGGCCTGTCCAGGCTGTGGTAAACAATTAATGCAAATCTGGGCACCAGTAGTAAAAACTTAAGAGGCAGGAGCCTCACCGATAAACAGGGAGTGAAAAAGCCAAAGAGGTGTCTCATTCCTTCTGATAAAAAGCAGAATGATTTGGAAAGGGTTCTGAAACCAGAGCGGAGAGACTCGTAGCGTTGCTTTTAATGGATTGATAGCTGCAGATAGGAACAGGGGAAGGTGTCAGAGGGATGGAGTTGTCTTGAGTTACACCCCAGAAATGGCAAAAAATGAGGAGAGAAAGCAAAGCCTTTGGAGATCACACACGTTTCACACGGAAGGATTCTGAGTCTGCTGAACTGATGCTTGGAAACAAGCATTGCGCAGTGGTTCGATTTCCCGCTCGGCCACAGAAACGCACTGGGTGAGCTTGGGCACGTCACACACTCTCAGCCCCAGAAAATCTTGTGACAGGAATGCCTTAGGGTCTCCGTAAGTTGGAAATGACTTGAAGGCACAGCAAAAACAACAAAGCAAAATTTAGGCCTCTGACTCTTAACATTGTCGCTTGTTTAACATCTTTCCTGATGTTGAAGCCAGTGAGGCTTCCACAAGCTCGCATGATGTATTTTGTGCATTTTGGTTGGGTGGTTGGCCAGTAATGGTACTACTCGTTTGTGGATTTTATTGTATTATGCTGCATGGCCAACATAGCTATGCCTGTATAGGTTTGGTAGGAATGGCTACAGCATAACCATCTTGCTAAACTGGGACCTCTGCTAGGAATTTCGGAGAAATAAGGCCGAACAGGAGACAATTGTGTTTGGAGTTGTAGAAGAGCAATCTAAATGGAGGTGGTTATAGAGAGATGTTGTGAGGAGGGGGATGCCAAACTCTGCTTCAGCTGCAGTGGATTCTCTTCTCTTTTTTCGGATTCTTATTATTTTTATTGTAAGGCACTTGTGGCAGGAAGAGACGAGTTGGCTGAGATCCTACGGCAGTGTGGAAGATTTGGTTGCTTGGGCAACTTAACAGCTTGTGGGCCAGGAAGGAAAGGAACGTTGCCAGTTTGGCTAGTATCGGGATGTTTGTAGGGGGATTTGGGAAGCGATGCCAACATTTAGAGAAACTGAGAGGTGTGGGGAACTTGAGGAAAGGTGCGGAGTAAGCTGCAGAGTGAAGAGAAAAGTGAAGGCAGGAAGATACTAAGGCCATTTCTGCACTAGCCTGTTACAGTGCTATGATTCCACTTTCAACATCCTATGGAACCTGGGGTTTGCAGTTTAGGGAGGGGCCCGGCCAGGTCCCTCCCTAACCTGCAAACCCCAGGATTCCATAGGATGTTGAAAGTGGAATCATAGCACTGTAACAGGCTAGTGTGGAAATGTAGAACAAGAGTGATGCTCGATGGCAGAGGAAGGAACTGAGTTGAGAAGGGGTTAGTCAGAAGATGCTCAAGAAGGCCTCTTGTGGAACCACTGTCCCCAAGAACAGGAGGGCCTGTGCATTACTGGGAAGAAAGAGACAGGCATGCAGGGGACAAGGGAACGCGTGCCAGGGAACCTCTAAGGACATTGGGTTGCCCTGTCTTGAGTCCGGGATTTGACAAGGAGCCGTGCCAGTCGTGGCTTTTTCTTGTCACTGCGAGCGTCGTTGCCTGGCAACTCTAAGGCAGCAGTGAGTCAAAAGAGCAAGGGAGGAGGGCTGGGTTTCACATATTGATTTGAACTAACTGGCCAATTATTTGGCCACAGGCTCCTAGTTAATATATATAGCACCGACATCCCGTGCGGCGTTTTCACTGCGCAACATGAAAAGGGCAGTGGCTCGCCCTCAGCGTCCCTTTTGGCATCTCCTTCACTTTATCAGCTCTGTTCTTCTCTCTTCTCGCTGGCACCACTTGTGACTCGACTCTCCACTTGGAGCAGAAGGAACGTCTTCAGCGCCGTGAAGGTTCTGAAACTTCATCATAATGAACCTTCCGAAGGCAACAACGGAACGTTCCGAGCCTTTCCTGCCGTAATGAAGACAGACGGGCAGTGCCTGCTCTTGTCCTCCACTCAGCAAGCCGGCTGGGCAGAGGAAAATGAGATAGTTGCGATGTGGGAAACCACAGCCTGCTTCAGAGTCCCTGTAGTTGAGGTTCTACAGAATTTTGAAGAAAAACATTGCCAGAGCTCTGGGGGCACTGGCAGTAATCATTGTGGCAGGGGTCCAGAGCATAACGGTGGCTACATTCCCCTGCCTGCTGGCCCAATGAGGACACAGATTGGGAAGAAACATCTTGCAAGGCACCTGGATCTTTGCATTCCTCCAGAAAGGTTGTGCGCTTTTAACCACAGTGCAATATACCATTGCATGCCGTTAGCATATTCCTAATCAACCCCTTGTATTAATGATGATGGAGTCACCACTTTACATTAACTCACTTCTGACCCAGTAAGACTAATCTATTCAACAAATAAATATTCTCGATATCCTTTAGCCCTCTTTTACCTTTTACCTACTTGGGCATAATAGCACACCAATATAGTGCTATTATTCCACTTTCAACCTCCACATGAAATCCTGGGACTTGCAGCTGAGGGAGGGGCATTGAGAATTCTCAGCCGGAGAGCTCTTTGGCCTCAATAAACTACAAACCCCAGAATCCCACAGGAGGTTGAAAGTGGAATAATAGCACTATAATAGGGTAGTACAGAAGTGGCCTTGGAGTGTAGGTTGCTCACAAGTAAAGGAATGTGTCTGAAGAGAAGAGAAGATACCCTTTTTAGTGTGTCTGACTACAGAGGAGTGAATGGCTAGTTTTCCTAACTAAAAATGCAACGTGGGGACGTTCTGACCAGCAAAGAACCACTTTTGATCAGTGTAGGATGGACAGACAGCACCCTGAAAGGAGAGGTTGCAAGACAGGGTGTGAGGCTTGTTGTTTAGGAGGCAGGGGGGCAATATCTCCTGCCCTCCAAACTTCTTTGACAAAGGAGAAAAATGTAACACCGCCTCGGTAAGGTCGGCATTTGTTTGTTGTTAAGGCTCTAATTAGAATCATAAGAGAGAGGGAAAGAGAGCGGACCGGCTGGCTTGCTTGGCTAATTAGTGACATGCGCGAAGACCACTTTGAACTTCAAGGACACAGAGCTATTAGCACTTACATCAAAAATGGATTAAACTTCTGTGCTTTTATAATGATTAAAGATGAGCCCCTCAAGTGGAAACTCTTTTGTCAAATGCGGCAAGAGGAACGAGGATCTCTGATTGCGGTTTCTCTTGGCGGAGCTCTGCACAGCCTCCGCCCGACGGCCCCGGCCCTGTGCAAGAGCGACGCTTTTAATTCGTGATAGGGGAGATTCTGATTAGGCCATAAATATTGATCATGCACACAACATCCGCCGCGAAGATGAGAAGAGTATTTATTTGCCACCACAAGCGATTGCAGGGCTCGGAAGAGACCGTTTCAGGAGATTTTACTTTGCGTGGGTTTGTCAAATTGGTCTGCGTCAAGTATTTTGTTAATGTGTCCCCAATCACTTGTTGACAGTCCTTTATCAATGCTCAAGTTTAAGCGGCACTAAAACATCTGTTAAAGATGTAGCTGTTGCTAAAGCAGTTAGCACAGTGGAACGATGGCAAAGTTAGTCACAAAACACCCCAGCCTGCCACTATCTTACTGAATTAGATCACGGTATCTTCATAACCCCGTGCCTTAACTCTTTGACCTTGCAAACCAACATCTGATAGCAAACGTACAGCAGCTCTTACCAGCCAGCAGTGGAGCCAGTGCTAAGAGATGATGGGAGCTGCAATCCAGTGACATCTGGAAGGCCATACGTTCCTCATCCCTATTCTGCATTTTCTACACCCTAGTTGCTTTGTCTAAGCAACATTTTGGGGAGTACGAAATGCTTTCTCTCACATGACAGGTTATCTTGGGAATAATTTATCATCCCAGTAGACACTGGTACAAATTCAGAGGTGTGCACAAAACAGGCCCTGGGCCTGAATTGCCTCCTTTCTGCTCTCCCAGTTCACATTTTTGGTCTCTTTGGGCAAGCATTTGTAGACTGCTGTAGAGCATCTCTGTAGACATTCCTCCACTTCTCTGATCTTCATAGACCGCATCTTCTTGTTGATGCTCCTCTGAGGCTACAAATGCAACAAGAACGCACCACTAGTCCCACTCTTTCACCTTGTTGTGCAACAACAGATGTACAGCATTTTGCAAAGTCCAGTGAACAGGTGAGTTGCATTTATTTCAGTGGGATTAGATCTTAGGTAACTGGTTTGCACCTGCATTCCACGAAATGGGATGCTGAAGCCAGGAGGTTGCAGTTCCTTTTATATACCATCATGGGGATTTGGCTTCTCCAAATGAATTTGAATATCTCTTAAGATGTGTCATGACCCAGGCACACACTATGGGTCCCAGAGCTAGATTTAGTCTCCCTTGTTGATTATGTTATCCAGGTAGGTACCTGAAGTGATCAGTGCATTGCAGAGCTTGCAGGAGAACATTCTGGCCTTTTCTACGGAAAGTTAAAATCCTTGTATTCCTTGTCCGGTACCAGTACTTTCCCCAAGATATTTAGATGTGCAACCACTGATGTAACACAATGATAGACGGTCACAGAAGGTTATGGACATGATGGACACTTGCTTTAAGAGAAGACAGTATCAGAAGGGCTTGAGAACATGTCCTGGTTTTCTCCCATTTGCTTCATCATGTTGTCTTGCAGTATTAACCAAACACGTTGTACTTATACCATTGTTTAGCTCATTAAAGAGAGAGAGAGAGATTGAGAGAGAGATTAGCACAGTGGAACACCTTCATAGAATGCCTTCAGAATATGGCAGAAAGAGATTTCAAGGAATCACTCAGGAGCCCTTTGAAAGTGGCAGAACTGATGATATAAGCAAGGGCATTCGTGATATTCAGGGAGAGAGAGGATTCAAAAGCTGATCTCAGAAAAATACCTTTAACTTTTGATTTTGTCTTTATTATTTTTTAAAGGAAGAAACGTGATCTATAGGGATTTTGTTTCATCGTCGCATTTAGATGCTCTTTCTCTTGAGTCAGAAAGAATCACAACAATAAGCTGCCTTTTGTGCGGGCGCGTGAGAGAGCTCTGTTCCAGCCTACGCTGGCAGAGTTGTCACCAAGATTTTTAATCTGCTGCTAGGCCTGGGAATTCTTGATGTCAGTAGGTCAGCCTCAGTACTTGGTAGGATTCAGAAGGGTCACCAAACCTGCAAAAAATGTGCTCTTCCCATACAACTTTCTTAAAAAACAGCAACACTGAGCCATCTGCTTAAGGCTTTCCTGTGTTAAACAGAACAATCAGCATTTCAGTTTAAAGCTGGGTAATCACAATCTTAAATGCAAATAATAGAACCTGGACCACCCTATGGTCTAAAGGCACATGGCTCGGCAGCCTTGCTGATGCTGAGCTGGCCTGGATCTGGTTAATGTACGGATAGAAGACTACACACAGATTTGCCTGATGTGTGTAGGAACTCTAGGTGCCTCTTCTTAAGTGCAACTGAAGATAGGCGGGATAGAAATAAATGGAATTCAGTACAGCACTCTCACTAGATCACATCTAGTAATATGCTGTGCATCTTCTCGGAAAGACAAGCCTCATCTTTGTCTCTCTTGTAAGCCACTTTAAATATATAAAAAAGTGCCTTCAGCACATCTTGAAATAGTCTTCAGTGGGAGATCTGTGGAAACCCTTTCTGAAAAACTTCCAAGAAACTGGGATGACTGGGGGAGAGCACATTCAGCCCATGTGCCATATTTCACCCAGCCTGGTGCATCATTCTTAGCAAGAAACCCGGTGGTCCATCAGCAATTAGTTGGAGGTCCACCACTGGCTCACAATTTGCCCACCCTTGCTTCGGAATGATGGACACAAGTCTACTTGCAGCTTTAAGTAACTGAAGAAGTTACATTTAGGCAGAAGATGGCTCTCAAGGACAGTGGACTCTAAAACTGCGGTTCCACCAGTGAATCAGACTGTTGGGTTGAAAGGACGGCTGCTACTAGCCACCACCCGAAGAGAGCTCCCGTTCTTGAAAGAGAGAATTGGGTGCCCTTCAGCCTAGCCACTGAAGAGATACTTTTTATCTCTCTTTAAGTTTTCTAACTTGGTATATATTTGCGCTGTTTCCTTTCAGTGCAGACTTCCAGTTCTTTTTCCATTGGAGGCTAGTGGCAAAACCCACAATGGGGCAGTGACTCCACCCCTGGTTTTAATCTAAAATTCTGGTGTTTGTAGTTTACTGAGGCCAAAGAGCTCTCTGGCTGAGAATTCTAAATGCCAGGATTCCATAAGATGTTGAAAGTAGAATAAAAGCGCTATAACAGTGTAGTGCAGAAATGACCGTAGTCTTGGGGCCTTTCCGCAAGGCTATTATTCCACCTTCAACCTCCTGTGGAATCCTGGGGATTGCAATGTTGGGAGGGGCCTTTAGAATTCTCAGCCAGAGAGCTCTTGGCCCTCAGTAAACTACAAACACCAGAATTCCACAGGATGTTGAAAGTGGAATAATAGCACTATAACGGTGTAGTGTGGAAAGGCCTTGAAGTCTCAAGCCGCCTGCACTTCCCTCCTCTGACCAGCTGGGGGCTCACCTGCCTGGCCTGTAAGGTTCTGGGTTGTTGCACCGTCCTTTTATCGCTCAGCAGAGAGTATATCTGGCAAACCCGTTTCTTGGTTCTTCAGGGGGTTTTGTGTGTCCGCCTTTCCATCCTACAGTTTTGAAGCCCACTTTGGGTGGATCTCCCAGGGCAACCAGACTTTGAAGAGCATCAAAGCGCCGTCTCTGATGTGCAGAAGGAAAGGAAGCCAGTGACAGGCTTCCTCTCCGCTCATCTGCCCAGCGCTACATCTGCGGTGCGTCGGAGCGCCTTGTTCAACAGTGTCTCCCCGATGTACACATTACAGCACGCCGCTTCTCACTCCACTTTCATCTGTATCGGCAGCATTAAATATTATTATATCATTTACTCTCTCGAGCAGGAAGATGATGTTTGGCAGCTTGTTCTATGAATTTTTCATAAAGATAAAAAGTGGCCTAATCTTGTGAGCTTTAACTCTCAGTAGCGGTAATGGCTTTGATTTAAAGCGTTTTGTCTTAATGATAGTTATATTGAAAATTTCCTGCTGCTTTCAAGCATGCACGGTTATTATCATAAACATGGAGGGTGCAAACAGCTGCCAAATCATGTGTGCCTGCTTGTCGTGAGACGAGTAGGGGGCAGAGCGAGAGGAACAGGGTGCGATGTCCACAGGTTGGTATCCACGAAGCCTTTTGTTCCAGGAGCAATCCAGCACGGGGCATCTTCCTGAAGTTGTGCTTTAATCCCCCACAAGTAGCGTGTGGGGTTCATTTCACGTAGGTATTTTCAGCTGTGGTCAGGCAGGGTTAATAAGATGGAGCAGAACTGGAGGCTTGTCTTTGGAGAGAGGTCCTTTGTCTTGGAGGGTTTGCCTGTGCCGAAGTCATTTTGTGCTCCGGTTGGAACACCCTCTTGCTCAGCGTTCCCTTGGACGTCTCTGAAATTAGGCCACAGATGAAGACGGCTTCTCAGTAGAGACCAATTATATACATCCACCTGGGCAGAAATTCCCCTGTGTGACTGCACGATCCAGGAGAAGGCAGCCTACAAGCACATCTGGGGTTTGGCAGCTGGAGAGAGGAGAGCGTCGCAGTCCAAGGCTCGTTGGGTTCTGTAAGGAATACAAGACATTTCCAAAGGGAGTTGGGCTGGCACAAAAGTAGGCAGGGAAATGAAATTTGAAAGAATTAGTTGAAAGTGCTTCTGAGAGAATTCTGTTCCTTTCCTGCTTTTCTCAATGCAATTTCTTAAGATGCATGCTGAGAAAGAGGCAAAAAGAATGTGCCACATAACATGTATTCTACTGACTGGCTTCCAGATTTGCCATATACACGCTCAGAGTTTTGTCTGCTGAACTGTCTGCTCCTTGATAGATTCCAAGAGACTTGTTTTGCAACTGGCACCTTAAGAAGGAAGGATGAGACATTCTCAGATGAGAAAGGAAAGGAAAGAAATAATCAGAGAACTCACTCTGTAGCATTGATTTGAATAGGAAAAACATGTTGTTGGGAGGTGTTTATGTTCAGTTCCTCTTCATCAGCTATGTTTTCACAATAGAATTTGTATGTTTTGATAATGCAGTCGATGTGAAACGTAAGGGGGCAACACCATTGTTTCTCACTTTCAAGTTCAGACTTGCTTTTGCTTTTGGTTGGACAGACCACTGTAGGTTTAGAGGAAAGCTAGATTTCCAGATCGCAGGGCATATTCTGTCAGTGGCACGATGTGCTTTTGTCATACCAAAGGGAAGTAGTCTTTTCTCCTCATTTTTCAGATATTAATATGTGCCTCTGGCCTACTGGGATTGAAGGACTGTGTAAACACTGTGGCCCTTTCCGCACCTTACCTTTTTCCAGTGCTGGGCTGCGGGGATTGCGTCAGCAGCCTCCAGCGAGAGGCTCTTGCGTCCGGGGTCCTTTGTCTCCGCAGGAGCTGCCTGCTTGCGTGAGAGCCCCATCTCTTCCTTCCACTGTGCAGCCTGGGACCTTCCCAGGCTGTGCTGGGGCAGGAAGCACGACCGGCGCAGCTCCAGAGGCTCCGCACACCAGGTAACTGTGCGCAGGGCCCGGGAACAATGCACGATCGTGCACCATTTTTGGCTTCTAGCCAAAAATGAAAAGGTGCACGATCAGCGCCTGCCAGCCCCTGGAGCATCACGCGATTGTGAGTGCGTCTTGCAGATTGCTCCTTACAATTGCACGATGCTCCAGGCCCTCTTTCGCGTGGAAAATGCCGTGCAAAAAGGGCCTGTGTCTCTTTTGCTGAAATGGATGCACAGGCATGCTGAGCCATCTCTCTACTGAGCAATTTGAGCTGTTTTTTTGACACGAAGGTGCTCCCTCTTCATGATCTTGAAATTCCAAGTGTCCTCAATCCCAATGCATTGTGGAGTTTGGCATTTGGGGCCAGATTCTGCTCTTGGCTTTGCTTAGATAAAGGTGGAGCCACTTAACCTTGCTTATGGCATTTGCCTTTTTAAAAATGTATTTCTTTTTTTGTTATCCATGGCTAGGAATTTGCTATCCAGGATTTATAAGCAGATTTCGCAGCACTCATCTGTTTCATTGTCTTGTCCGCTGTGACCAAACTGATTTGAGAGAGCTTGCCTGGCTCCTGTGGATTGCTTTGTTGAATCAGTGGTTCTGTAGTGGTTTGACTCTCAGGCCATTTCCGCAATAGCCCGTTATAGTGCTCATATTCCACTTTCAACCTCCTATGGAATCCTGAGGTTTGCAGTTTAGGGAGGGGCCTTTGAGGATTCCGTTAGAGGTTGAAAGTGGAATAATAGCACTATAATACGGAAATAATTAGGAAATGGCCTAACTCACCTGTTATGGGCCCATGAGGATGACAGCTTGTAGGATATGTATGTGGGATATAATAAAATGATACACAGCTGCAGTCCATGTGCAATACGGTACTAAGATCTGGGGAGGGGGGTGATATTGGCGGGATCCAGGACTTCAGGAAAATGCAGGTAAGAGAAACTGAGGAAAGGGACCATTTCTTGAGCACATACTTTGTAGGAACTGTGTGGGTGTAATATCCTCCCATGTGCACAAGGCATACATTTGTACAGACTGGGGTTTGGGGAGTCCTGTGCTTATTATAGGAGAAGGAAGCTCATGTATTTATTGCGAAGTTAAAACCAACTAACTTGATTCAGGTTCTCTTTCTGTGTCTCAGTTTATATCCCATTCCCTTTCTTTTATTTTACTTTATTTTAATCAGTAGGGCATTGTGTTTCATTTTTGCCTGAAGAGGGAGGGAAAAAATCCTTTAGTGAATCAAGTGGTGAGTTAGCTTGTTTAAAAATGATAATAACCCAGCACCCTGGAGCAGGTATGCTTAAATGGTGGTCAATTCTCTCTTCAGAATTCAATGATTATTATTATTATTTTTTAAATGTTTCCATTATTTGTAAACTGAATACAATTAATATTTGAAAATAAGAACCAGTCCACTATCCACAATGATAGAGTCACTGTATCTCCAGGGATCCCCGATTACGGTTTCTATTCTCCGCCCGGTGACCTACGGGCTCCATTATCGTACGCGGACTATGGTTCCATGGGGCCACGGGTGGCTCAGATGCTGCGTAGCGAGCACCCTGCTTCAGCGAGTAACTCCCCCCTTCACCACCTTCCCAGCCCGGATCAGTTTAAAAGCCCAGGTTGGTATAGAATTTCATTCCTTTGGGGAAGCAAAGAAAATTATGATAACAGCATCACGTAATTTAATGACTCACAGACCTCTTGGTTTGCATGCTCTGCCACTTCATGGTTGGCTACCGAACTTCACTCCATCCTTTTATGCAGTGCCAGATTTCATATTGACTTTGCTGTAATTCTTAAGGGCGTGTTTTCTTCCAGGGGCCAGGCCACACCTGATAAAATGCCAGTGGAAACCTAGCATTTTAGAGACATACCTTCAAAGAGAGAGGGGTACATGCAGGGGAATCCCATTCTCTTCTCTCCGCTTGGACCAAAATTTAGAGAGCTAGAATAAAGGGACCAAATAAGTTGTCTTGATTTTTTTCATTTTTTTTTCTTTTGCAGTTTTTTTGATGCAAAAAAAAATGTTCCATTGCATGCAGAAGGTATTTGATAAAGGATATGCAGGCAGAGCAATGAGTTGCTTTGGACATGCCTATAGGCACTAATATTTCTTAAAATCCACTGTCAGGCAATATCCTTATTAAGCCCAATAATGGATGTAAAACTGGGAAGGTAGGTCAGAAGGGAAAAAAAATAGGGAAGATACCTTTTGGATAGATGCTGATCTTTCAGAGAATCTTTGACTTTAACGCCCCTTAGGCATTTGCTTTTGAATGTAATGAGTGGATTTTTCTTGACAATCTAACCCAGAAGACTTTTCTGGTGCTCCAGCTTTGCATACTGCCTCCATCTCTTTTGATGCGGTTACAAGAAGATTTTTTTTTCAAGCAACAACAGCTTATCCTTTTGTCCAGTGCAGGAACTGTTTTTATTTTATTTATTTTTTCACAGTGGTTTAAAGCCAAAGGACCTAGGGCCAGACACTGTAGTCTGAATGGGTTTGTTTGGATTCACCATAGTTTAAACCAAACCGTTTTTCAGTTTAAAGAAAAAATAACCATGGTTGCATCTACCCACCCCCTGAGTATGCTGGAAGAGGAGTAAGAAAGGAGGAGTGGACAACCCCAGCATTCAGAAATGTAATGCTAAACTGTAACTACCTGCTGCATTTGTGCCCCTGCCTTTATGTTGAGTCCCAATTTGGCCGTTCTTTCCCAACAAGGTTCCGTACACATATTTGTGGTGTAGGGGCCCTTTCTTGCACGCTTTAAAGATCTTTTTGAAAAACTGGGTGTGCCTTAAATATGATAGATCATACACACTAATACTGACCTGAATCTTCCTGTCTTTGCACTTCTTTAGCAAAAACCCTACCCCCCCGACACACATACATGTAGCAGTGAATTCACACAAACATACACACACAGTCACAACAAAGAGCACAAGTATTTATCCTTCTCTGTTCTTGACAGTTCTGGAACCCTTTCCGTAAAACACAAATAGCCCAGATAAGCTAAATTCCAAAGAACTGCCATTAGTCGTCCACGGGATCTGTGACTGCGAAACAATGACTTTGAGCATCCTGCAGTATATAGTCTGTTTGGCTGTGAGTGGTTACAGCAATGCTGCAGTATTTTCTAGAGGTATTCAACGTCTACGGAAGGTTAGAGGATTGGCAGAGGCTAAGAAAGCGGCCTTTATCCCCCCCACTGCAGATTGGGCTGGGAAAACAGTACATTCTACCTGTACTGTAGATAGTACTGATGGAGTACCCACACACACACAAACACAATGGAACCTTGCCATATAATCAACTGTTAAGATGGGGCTGGGGCTCAGTCAAACCAAATAATTGCATAGAGATCCTCCACTGACGTGGATGCAGACGGCTTGCACTTTTAACACGTTTGCAAACTGCAAATCCATTTTGCACAAGAAGTAAGGCTCAGGTTTGGATCCACCAGCAGAACGGTGGAGCGGACTCAGGACATGCAAGGCGGATGCTAGACCTGTCCTTGGTGAGCCATTAGTCTTAGCCTGCGCCCTGGCTCAGGAGAATGTGTGAGACAGAAACAAATTTCTTACTTGGCGAATGCCCCTTTATTAGCTCTGACTTTGTATTAAGATTGTTACAAGGGTTCATTTATGTCCGACAATTATATTGTAAGCATGCATTGTTCTTTAACTCTCCTCATTTACAATGTCACATGGAGGGCAAGTCACCTGCTCCTTCCTACTAGTTGGTTGGTCTACAGACCTGTTCATTAAGCTAATTTGAGAATAGGTATGTAAAATTGCTCAAGCGTTTCTCTCATGAATGAAGAAGCCAATGCTTCCATCGCCTTCCTTCCTGAATCCACCTCGGTGTAAATGCACCATATGCCAAGTCACATGTCATAATGAATCATGGCTAGAAATTTCTCCCCAGTTTATCGAAAGTGAGTTTATCTTTTGGTGGTGACCTTTCTTGTCCAGCGGTGGATTAATTTTCAGGCGGCCTTTGTGCTAACATGCCGGGACCAACCGCCTGATAAGCCAGCCTTCGGCTCTCCCTTGTCAGTTCCACCAGCAGAACTGTGGAATGGGCTGCCTTTAGACCTCACCTTTGGGGACGATTTGTCTTTGCCTGCTACACGCGCAAGGGAGGAGATCCCTGCCGTAGACTCTCCTTGTCTCAGAGGAGTGTGTGAGACAGAAACAAATCTCATTTCTTACTTGGCATACGGCCCCCGATTGGCTTTGAGTCTGCATTAGGTTCAAACTGTGTTAAATATAAAACCAAATTCTTGGCATCATTTAAAACCAGCATGTCAGAGATTTTTTGACCAGGAGGAATATAGTAGCAGAAATAGTTTTGTGATTCCAAGGGGGGCCAGAATCAGGCCCAAAGCTTGGCATTTTTTATAGTGGCCAGGGTATGTGTGTGTGTGTGTGTGTGTGTGTGTGTGTGCACACCAGGATAGGGGCCTAGGAGACAAGTGATTATTGCAAAACATCTGGGCTATAAAGCAGATAGCTTAAAACAAAATAATTTAACTAAATGCATGTGGACACTTCATTTCTATTTCTTTTTTAAACTATTAAATTAATTAAATCCATCAACTTAAAATCAATAAAGTAAGCTACAGTCAAGAACTTAATACATCACAATTCATTCTAAATATAATACATTTCAAATAATGTTAAATACAAATCCTATATCCCTACCTTTAATCATTTACCAACTTCCTTCTCCAAAAGTTTTGAGTGCTTCATTATTTCTTATTTTGCTTTGGCATACATTCTTAATCCTATATAACTTACTTCTCTACTTTCAACCTTTGATAATTCCCTTATTTTTGACCTATAAATATAATATTTCCTATGGATTATTCCATCGAATAAAAGATTTTAACACAACAAGAAATAAGGTAGGTATGCTTAACCAAAATTTCATAGAGTTTTAAATTTCAGTAAAAATCGAGGTGTAATCTAAACATTACACCATATCCAATATACTTAAAGTTTTAACACTCCCACTATAGCTAGTCCCCCCCCCATTGTTTTTCCCATGAGGGACAACTATCTTCCATACATCCTGGAATTGGCTGTCCTTTTTATCCAACAACATCATTGGGAAACTTCCATTTTAAAATAAAGTTTGAAATTTAAGGCAGAGAGTCACAGAGTCAACCCTTGTTTGAATGCATGCTTTTCCAAAATATGGTTTTCCCTCCATCCCTACCTATGCTTGAATCAGAATTTTTTTAAAAAAAGCAGCACGTCATATTACCTTGAGTGGATGGGCTGCAAGTCCTGGTGGGTCCCCACTGTGGGTATTCCTCAACTCTTGAATGGATCTGAAGTTGCTTTTTGAAGCTCAGCCTCAAAGTTGACAATGTCATTTCTCCAACACTTTCTTTTGAAAATTCCCAATAAGGCCAGTGGGACTCCTTGAATCCAAGTGATGGCTTAACTAGGTTTTACAACAGTCTCACAGAACTTAGTTGTAGAAGTGTTGGTGCTCGGCTTACCTTCGGAGTTGTTTTAGGGGGGTTTTTTTTTTTTTTTGGCAGTATTTTATCCCAGTATTTTAATTCTCTTAGCTGCAGAAGTAGTAATTAAAAGATGCAGATAGGAATTTATAGGTGGTAAAGAATGCTGGGGTGAAGAAGATGTTAAGCTTATAACATATATGCCAAAATAATTATTTCCCTAATGAGGTTTGGAAATTGTACCCAGCTTGATGGTATTGTGGAAAACTGCAGGAGGTCATACCTACAATAGAAACGGGGTGCGGGTGGAATGGAAGGAATTTAAATTTGGTGCCATGTTTTTTAGCAAGGCATTGTGTCTCCTATCCCACCTGAGAAAAGCTGGGTTTAGGCTACATTGAATGACAAAATGCCAGCAGCATGTGCAGCACTATTAATGTGCTGTCAGAAATCTGAGGCCATTTCCGCACTAGACTGTTATAGTGCTATGATTCCCCTTTCAATGTCCCATGGAATCCTGGGGTTTGCAGTTTAGGGAGGGGCCCTTGAGGCAAACCCCAGGATTCCATAGGATGTTGAAAGGGGAATCATAGCACTATAACAGTCTAATGCGGAACTGGCCTGAATATTGTCTCTTATTAGCCTAAGAAGAGGACAGAAGGATTCAAATTTGGAGAAAATATGTAGCTGGTGGGCCAAAAGATGTGGTTGTGAAGGTCAGGGATGGAGGATAGGAGCTGAGTGCCCATTCTGCTTTCTACAGTCCCATCTTTTCTCCCAAAGCTGATCCCCATCCATCCACCTTCCTGTGCTTTTTTAAAAAATAGTTTTCACTGCTCACCTCATCTTCCCTGTGGGATCCTATTGGACTTCTCTGAAAAATGCGAGACAGCGTAGCGTAGTGGTTAGGGTGTTGGACTAGACCTGGGGAAGACCAGGTTGAAGTTCCAGCTTAGCCATGAAGCTCCCTGCTTGACCGTGGGCCAGTCGCTGCCTTTCAGCCTAAGCCACCTCACAGGGTTGTTTTGTGGACGAAATGGAGACCAGAAGAGAGAATCATGCATTCTGCTTTGAGCTCCTTCAAGGAGAAAAATGGGTTATAAAATAAAGATAAGAATGGTTTCAGTTTTATTTAAAGGTAAAATGCATTCATCTTCAATATATTAAATAAATGAAAGGACCCATCGCTGTTTGCCTTCTGCTTTGGGAAAAAACATATTGGGGTGAAAGTTGTGTTGCTCTGGGCTAAATCAATTGTCAAAAGGGAAGCACATACATTAAAATAAAAACCTGCATATGTACATATACACATAGATACATTTCTCAGGGCTGCTTTAGTGGCAGTTTCATATGTTCATCTAAAAATGTGAATGTGTGGATTTAGCAAATGCATAGAGATATCATAAAGCCACAGCAATTGGCCATGATCCACAACTGAGTGCTTCACACAATGACAGACCCAAGTTGGCTTCTGGGAACTCTGGACACAACTTCTGCCTTCACAATATCCCAAATATCTGCCACGCTTCCCCAAAATCTTCTTTCAGAGGGAGAGAGTTTCCAAGTAAAGCTTGGTCCTTCAGATCTTACGCCCCCAGTTAGATCTTAAAACATATTTTAAAATAAATCCTTTAAAAAAATATCTGTTCCTCCCTCTTACTTACATTACGGTAACCTAACAGAACCAAATGAGCCATCAGAGACCTTACCTGCATTGTGCTATTTTCTATCGCTTGGATGCATCGTTTTTGCTAATGTCTCCTTCCTCCCCCACCACTAGTTGGTTTTGCTTTAAATTGGGGCTGGGGGTGTTGAATAGCACGTTGTTGCTGACTCATGTTCATCTATTCTCTCTATTAAGTTGCCAGGAAAAAGTGAGACGGTGAAGTGGAGTGCATGATTGCAAGCCCCTGTTGTTATTTTTAGCTCCTAAATGAAGGCGAACTTGCTAGACCTCTGTGTGTAATCTGGGTTAATGGGCACGGAAAGTGGTATTCAGGCTACCCGCACTTGCGCCTGTGCTGGCCCAGTTCTCTTTCCTAAAGGGAAAGTGCGGGAGGGGGGAACTGATTTTTACTACTCTATTAGTTTCCCACTGGAGACTCATTTGGGAGCGGCACGCTGGCTCTGACAGGAAGGTTAGATCCACTGTCCAATAAAACCTGGAGATTACGACTGCAGTAACCATTGGGCCTCCCCCTCCCATTGCAGTCATCAACCTCCACGACCCCAATTTAAAAAGCGCCCAAAATAGTAATCCATCACTTTTTGTGGGTACATTTTTTTAAACTTGTTTAAAAAATATTGCGATACTGTGTACTTCGTAAAAGTTTGTGGCTGCCGAGAGGGATTCCAAGGTTTTCGGATGTAGAGATCATCTTACGGTGTGTGGTAAAGATGCCAGTGGCTTGTGAGTCACATAGGGGGCTGTTCCCTCAGCATTCTGCAGAAAGCTCCCACCCGTGCTGGGACCATGGCTAGTCCCAGGTAGAGATTTCCAGCACAGAAGGGTGTGCAACTGGAAGGGAAGATGAGCTCTTAGAGAGCTGCTTCACATCAGGCTGCAAAATCTCTTGGGTCAGCCCTGTGCATTATAGGCACTCAGTCCATCTTCTTAATCAGTTCTGAGTCAGTTAGTCCACCTGTTGCCCTCCCTCTCTCTTTCTCTCGCACATAAACACTGGGTGTCCCACCCCTAGTGTTTGGAACAGCATCTTAAGACCTACGATTTCTTACGAGAATAGGGGTTTTACTGAACAAGCTGGCATTTGACATACGCGGCTGGCATCTTGTTGGCGACATACACAAACTGTCTAATGCTCAGACTTTTACACCATTGCACAATGGGGAGGTATTTACTTTTCAGGTGTGGAAGTGGAGTTCTGCTTGAGGTGCGATTGCACATTGATACGCAAGGTTGCAATTCACGAATGAGGTGGCATTGCACAACTGCGACGGAACTTCATGAGCGTACAATTACACTCATGTCTCTGTGATGCAGGATCTCACCCGTAGGTGTCTGGAGGCTGAATGATTAGAAGGAGGCCCTGGCACATCAGAATTGAGCAAGGCAAAACTAAAAGTCTGCAAAGATAGGAACATATTGTGAACCTGAGAACCATTTCTCCCCAGTAGTCAACGTTTCGCTGTCTCCTTGCAGAAGAAGAGCAATGAGTTTGTGCTAAATTGCAGTTTCCGGTAGGAAAAGATTCCCATCTCTCTTCTGAGCCAGTCCCAGTAAAAGTTACCAGGTGACACAAACCTTAACTGGAGAAGCTGTTGTTTTAGTGCTACAAAGTGGTACTGGCTGAAAAAATTCCCCTTTAACGTGTAAATTGGAACGGCTGTCTTTAAGCCACATGATGAAAATACTACTTTTGGAAACAGTGCAGGACACACTCTGTAGATGCAGAGGAAGTTGCCGCGTCTTCTAGTATCTAGAGCTCATGGCCGATGCATAATGCTTCACCTACAGGCTCATCCCATATCTGGTGAGAGGAACGTGAGAAGAAGCCATTTTGTTGCTTGACAATCCCCCAAATTTGGCAGTTCTTAGCTTGGCTCCTAGCCCAGTGGCTCTTCCACCGATTCAAAGGATTTTGTGTTCGAGGTCTTAGGCTCTTCCTTTCTCTCCTTCTTGAATCTTATTTCCAGTGTCCCCCTGCACGAAAAACGGCAGCTCTGCCTGATTGCTGCTCTTGTCACGATTCAATGTAAAGCTGGACACGGGGGATACAAATCTTTACCCTCTTAAGTTCTGCATTCCCTCTTGTGCTTCATATTGAGCCTTTAAATACAGTGAATTCTCTCTCTGCCCCCTCCCGTTTCTTTAACCTCCCATTCTGAGGACTGACAGAAGAGGTTTGTTTCTCAAATACGCAACAGTGGCTTTCCTCTTCTTTTCTTGTATTATTTCACTGCTAACATTACATCTTGGTTAGGTCTTGGAGAATTAGGGTTCTTTGTCTTATAGCGAGCACCATATTCAGATTAAAGGCCAGTTTTTTGCAAGATGTTGAGTCCCTGTGGCATTTATGAGAGTTTCATCTTCTTTAATTCCCGCCGCCTAGTGCAAAGTGTAACAACTTTCCCAAAGCTTCCTCTGAAATGTTTACAACTCACTAAAAAAGGAGGTGAGACATCTCATGCTCCTCTAGTGGTCCATTTGCAATTTAATGTCACTGTGCGTGTGCTTTTTCTCCCCCCGCCCCGCCTTCTGGCTGTGCATTTCTACTGCAGTAAGTTGTGCGGTCAGAGCAAACTATCAAAACATCACTCACGCAATGGGAAACCACCCTTGCTTTTGTTCAGACTTCGTAACCAAACAGTAAATGCACAAACAGTAACGTGTGGGTGTTTTATAGCTGTGAAAGGGAATTCCCAAAACTGGCTTGTAAACTTACCAGAGACTGTTGCTCTGTCTCCATAGAGTCCACATGGCCACTGCACAGAAGTAGTTGTATATTGGTAAATACCTCACTTATCCCTTAGTACAAGAACCCGGGGATATAGTGTAATGTGCTGGTAGTCCTGCAGTAGCCACTCCTTTGGCACATTGTACTGAGCCAATTAAAATGTGCCAGCCTTTGCCCGATTTAAAGCAACATGACTATTCTTTCTTTTAAAAAGAAGAAAGGGAAGGAGGGAGCAGTGTTGGATTGCTTGAAACTGGCATACACATTGGTAATTATATAATGAAGAGGACAGCAGCAGTTGGCTTATCTGTGCCATCTGGGAAGAGATGATTCCTCCAAGTGCCAGGAATGCTTTGCATGTGAGGCCCTGAACTTTCACGATGACGTTCTCCCAAGGGCGTTCCCGTTCCACTAGTCTTCCTTCCTCACACCACACACCTTTGCACGCTCACAGACTTTATTGAAGAACTACTTCAAATGCAGTAGGAGCCTTTCAACTGCCTTGTTGCAATCACACAAACTTGGATGATTGTTGTTTTCCCACAAACTTGGTGTCTGCCTGGTGATTCGAGTGGATTCCAAACACATGGCATGATTGCTTGGGCTCCAGAAATACAAGCAGATTGGACCCCATCATTAAATTGTTCATCCAAGGCAACTTCCAATAAAACCAGAAATTTTTTTTTTGTATGCTTTTCAACCCTCTCTTTAGAACTGCTTTGAATTTGTCCTAGTTCTCAAAGAGTGGAGGGAGCACATAAAAACCCCAAGGAAGTCCATGTAGGGCGGTTAGAAATTGAAACACTCAGAGAGGAAGTTGGGGGCCAGGGAGAATTCACCTCTCCCTTGGATAAGATCACGTTTGGCTCGGGAGAATTTCGCCATCACTGCTAAACAAAACAAGGAAACTCAGTTCACTTCAGACTGCGGAACAGAGCGTGGGATCAGGTTGGTCCAGCTCGGGATTTGTGTTCTCAGAGTGTTTGCCATCTAAAATAATTGGACTAAAAATCATTGCAGTGCGGGGGGGGGAGTGGACCGGATGCTGAAAATGGAACTCCCTGAGTGGCTCAGAAGCCTAGATGTTTGCTCATGTAGGCTTTGCCATTGCTGCTTCTAGTAACGAGACATTTTTCCCCCCTTCAAACACCTTCCTGAATTCCCGTGGCAGTGTGAGGGAGCTTATTTAGTTCTTTTCCAGGAGTACAAAGAAGGCAAGTGAGATGGCATCCTTGGTATGAAGGTGTACACATTGGAGGTTGCTTTGAATAGTGCTGAAGAGGTTTGGCTTTATGGTTGGGTGTTCATCTGCAGTTGATGGAGAGCCAGTGAAGTCTGGGCTATCCAAAAAGGCCGGAATCCACTTGGAGCTTTATCCCAGCATCCCCAACCGTTACACTAGCATAACTACACAGCGTAACTCTTCCTTTGCTCAAGGTACCTGCTCGTGTAACAGTTTTCACGATATGATAGAGGCAGCACCCAGGCAGAGCTTTGCACCCCAACCCAAAGAGCCATTTAGTAAGAAGTGCCATTGGAGTAGACTACCAAAATGTCGCTCGCACAGTGGGAAATTACCCATGACTTTGTATATTCCACTGCTGTTTTTCAGACTGTGTAACCAAAGAGTGAATAGGCAAACAGGGATGTGTTTTGGGTGTGAGTGTGCACGTGTAACAGTTGTGAAAGGCAAGTTTCCAGAAATGGGCTGTTGCCTTTAATATCACAGACTAGACAGTGAGAGTCCATTGGGAACACTCCTTCACACCTCTGCTGGCCTGGTGACAGTTGTCGTCCTCCCTGTCTGGGATCCACGCAACTACAAGGGCAGAACCGCCTGTTCTCCCAGCCTCAAACACGATATCAGCCTGTTGGATCTACCCACAGTTATGCCTAAAGTACTAACTAGACCCAACCCTTCATAGGCAGGCATCTTCCGAGTGTTATGTTTAGAGCAGTCTAATATTTGATGCTTAATGTTTAGAGCAGTCTAAATTAAAACCTATGGGGTAAGTCATTTAGGTCTGATTTAAATCCCTGCTGTAAATATGACTAGGTCTGGATCCATATCATTGGTTCTGCTCAGGTTAATTTCCACAGCTTGGTTGGACACGTGACTCATTAAAACAAGTCTTAGCCAGCTGATTATCAAAAAGTGGGAAGGCATTTGTAAAGCGTCAACAACCGAAAGCACTAGCTTCAACATTTTTGACCCCACCTACGTAATGTAGAATATAAGCTTTCAGTAGATTTGTTTGCAGAGAAGGCAAAAACAGGTGGGGGGTCACAACCCTGATCTAGATAGCAGTAGGTTATTTTTTTAAAAAATTCAAATGATAAAGAGGAGTTCAGTTGTCTGTGTTTAATTCATCATTTGACTGCCAAGCCCAGCCTGCCTTAGAGCTTTGGGTCCAGGATGGTGATATTTGTCTCTCAGTCACCCCGAGGTGAAGCAGAGAAACTCAGTTCCAAAATTGTTGTTGCCTGTGTTCTTAGCTTTGTAGCTGTTTTTTTTTTTTTTTTAAATTTTAAAAGTTGTTCCACCTTTGGTGCTGGTGAGTGACTGGCGAACAGCAGCAACTCCTTTGCCAGACTGTCCTGAGGCATCTAAGGCCTTTTCCGCAGACAGGTGTCATCCCGTGATGGCGACACGAGAGGAGCGAGACCATGATGACACTTCTCCATGACGTTGTCACGGTCCCGTCCTTCTCCCGTCGCCAGTTGGTGCGATCATAGAGTAAATCATTGATGGGTTTTCCCCGTCAATGATGCACAATCACGCAATCCTCTCACACTTACCTGCTGTGCAGAAGGCTCAGAAATGTGATGGAGGCACTTCCTGCCCCAGCACACACAAGAAAGTGCTCGTCTGCAATGCGGAAAGAAGAGAGGTGTGTCCATTGCGCTCCCCTCCGCCAGAAGCCGGTCTAGTGCAGAAGGGTGCCTTCCCACTGCCAGGATCACCACTGGAGGATGACGATATAAGTTAGGGTGCAGAAAGGCCTCCGAATAACCCACTCCCCACTCCGTTCTTGTCTCCAAAGCTCCATGCCCCTTTGCCAGGCATGCTTAAGGAGACTCCAGCACGAAGGCCTCCATGAGGAGGAGGGGGAGGCCATTTTGAACTGCTTGATGGATGAGCCATCAATCACCTCAAGTTATCAGGGCAGCCACCTCTACCTCCTACACAGGCCACCTTCAGATGGTGCGATTCTGGAGTGTGTGTATGTGTGTGTGTTGCTCCCTACAAAAGCCCGCACATTTATCCGCCTGGGTAATGGAGTTTTTTCCTGGCAAGCTGTCAGCAAGGCCCATATCCACTTTACTGAACTGGAAAAGAAAAGTCTGCCCTAGCAAGTTAATAAAGGTCCTCCGAATATCTCAGCTGGATGTTTTTCTCCATGAGTGAGAATGCCAAATGTTAGCTTGACATTTAATCTTTAATATTTTAAAAAGTGCTTTGTTTTCCCAGTGCCGCCTAGCACTATGGAGTTACTTTCTTTGGTTCTCCCCTCCATCTCATGCTGAAACTACGCTGCCAAATATATATAATGCTGCTGTATGAATCTCCCCACCCTTCTCCATAAATTCTCCCTGTCAGTTTGTCTCAGCCAGGTTTTTACTTAAATATTTAGCTACAGATGGGATACGTCAGTGAGGAATTTGCCCTAAACAGCTTTGTTAATGCTGTTCACTCCATGTTTGCTTCTCAGCAGCGTTGTTGTAGTGGTTGCATGTTTGTGGTCAACCATAATTTTGGGACCTTCTAGGGTCATGTTTTTCAGGGTGTGCCAATTACCTACATCCAATATTTCAATTGCTTCTGTTTTCATTTGCTTTTTTGTTCTGTTTTAAAGTACGAGTAGCTGATAGAGATGGAGAGACCCCCATTTGGTGTGTGGGACTTTGGAGTAGGCCCTTGGTTTTCCACGTAGTAGTGTTCGTTGGCCTCATAGTTCCTCTCAGTAGACAGTTGACTCAGAGTACAGAGGTTAGCCTTGCAAGATGCAAACTAATTGTGAAATGCCACAGGCATCTAACTCACGAAAGTATTCCTCATTCAGTTGGGAAGGGAGGAATGGGATGAGGAAGCAGGGACCCTCCTGTACCTCGAGACTGCATGCCTTTTGACCTCCAGGAAGCCATGCGTGCTTGCCTCTTCAAGGAGGCTGAAAAAATTCAAAACTATGGAAAGGCCAGGCATTACTCCGCAACTTTTCCATTTCATTTTCCCCCAGGGAGAGTTGGAAACAGTGCGCTGTTGTTTTCCTATCAGGGAAGACTGGTCTCACGAGTGCTTTTTATTTATTCCCATGTCCCTTCTATTTGTATATACATTTTTTTGGTGAACATTTTTCAAATATTTCTACCAATTACTTTACAAAGCAGACCTCTTCCAGGCACGGCAAGCAGTCCAGCAGTAGGAAGGTTTATTCAATAAAATCCTTGTGTGATAGTTGGAGTTACTTTAGAGCATCTTGTTCAGGATAATTAAGCGATAGACATTGAAAGGTCAAGAATGATCAGCTGAAGAAATAGTTCAGCTTATCTTGATATGGATGCAGAGGGGAGAGGGGACTCTTGCAAAGGATAAAGCAGATAGTTTCCCAGTCTTTGGGGGAAAACCATTCCAGTTCACCTTCCTCTGATGAGAAAGATGCTGACTTTATTACTATCAGTCACAAGAAAGAGCAACCTCTTTCCATTGATAGCAACTCCTTCAGTGCCACTGGATTCTTTAGTGAGCTATATAGAAATAATTAAGCTTCATAGTATATCAGTTTGCAGGATTATTTCTGCTTGTAGCTGTTCATTTTGTCATGTATTCTGGTTAGTACTAGAACAAGACTTTGAGAAAGGGAGGCAGGCACTTACATGTTTAAATTTGAGAGGGTAAAGCAAATGCGACTAATCCATCTCTTGTACCTAAAATAATCCCAAATGTTCCATTGCATATCATTTGTTTGTTTGTTTGTTTTAATTTAAAGAAAACAAAAACATTTCAAACCTCCAAATCTTCACTTATCTTCAGGATGGGGGGTGGGGAACAGGTTGTATTTTTTAAAAAAAAAAATCTGAAAATTTCCAGGGGATCCAAAAAGAAACAGTTTTCCTAGCTCTGATTTGCTTTCTTTGCTGTCAACATTTAATATCAATATTAACACAATGTGTAGTCTAAAACTAGTTCCTTTGTAGTTTGCATGGGATGTGAATGCTGCCTCGACGTGCCCAGATTTTAGAAAACTCGTTTTACTACTGCATGAGCATCAAATCAGATGTTGGAAAATACATATTTTTTGTGATAATCTGGTGAAACTGAGCACCCACAGTCTCTGGTTGCAGTAGTGTGTTGAATGATTTTTTTTTCTTCTCTCTTTATACATATTTCTATATATTTGGAGCGCCAAGCTTCGTAGTAGTATGGGCTGACTATTATCAAACACTTGCTCTCCTTTCGCATGGCCTTGGTTAAATGTTAGAAGTTGGACCTAGGCTGTTTTCTTTCCTTTCCTTTTTTTTCTTTTTTCTTTTTTCATTTTAATTAGTGTTTGGCTTTGTAATAACTGTGCATGCTTGGCTTCTGGCCTCATACTTGGCTTTATTCTCTGCACACCAGTCTTGAATAGCTACAGTGCTCAACCGAATTTTGGCGCCCCTGCTTCCCCGGCAGGCTCCAACCCAGCCCGGCCCGGAGGGTTTCCAGGGGCAAACAGCCCGGGTCCCGTTGCCGACCTCTATGGTACAGCCAGTCAAGACTCCGGTGTTGGTAACTACATAAGTGCGGCCAGCCCCCAGCCTGGCTCCAGCTTTGGGCATGGAATTGCTGTAAGTAGCCCTCGTTCTTTTCTCGTTTTCCTTTCCTGCCCTGCCTTGGTCTCCCGAACGAGCAGAGTTAGCTGGCCTTGTGCGGTGTTGTTTTGTTTGGCTATCAGGTAATGGCCTTTTATATATAACCAACTCCATTTTCTAATAGACCTTTCGAAGCAGAACGCCCCCAGAGCCCCGTCCGTCAGGTGAATTAGAAGCTAAATTGAATCTATTTGTGCGACTTTGCCCCCCCCCACCCCAGCCTCCTCCTCTATGGGTGCCAAAGAAATGAAGCTTCACATTTTGGATGGCAGTAATAGCAGACCATTAGCCTGGGACTCGCAAACACAATGACACTTCATTGCAGCCCGATCTCATGTGAAGATCTCTTGCAACCAGGACTGGACATAACATTTGGCTCCCTTATTTCAGATAAAAATCAGCTGCTGAGCAGTGTCCATTTGATGGTATACAGTGTATTTCTGCCTGTAAAGGAGAAGCAAAAGGAGTGGCGGGTCGGGGAATGTCCTCTCATCCGTCAGGTTCCATAGCACACCAGGGCCACAAGCATGTGCTTCTCTTTAGGAGAATCTGTGCACATCTCCATAAGCAACTGAAAGGCCACTCCATAGTCCTGAAAAATGCTTAAATCATCTGTACTGGAAAATAATCCAGAAGCAACAGACAGGAATTCCGTCCTAATTTTAAGTCATCATAGTATTCCAGAAAGTTGAATGGCATGTCCAAAATGTGTGTTTCTTAGAAAGAGTGGCAGCTCTATTTGCTGCTCAGCGAGAGATTCCACACTCCATTGAGTTGTGCCTTTCAAAGAAATAGGCTCAAGAATGGGTACAGAAGTCGTTTTCAGGAGTCCCCTTCAGACTTCGAAATGGAAGGCAGGGAATGACCTGGGATGGTACTATGCAAGTGGAATGCTTCGTTTACTCCTAGGCCATTTCCCCACTAGACTGTTATAGTGCTATTATTCCACTTTTAACATCCTATGGAATCTTGGGGTTTGCAGTTTAGGGAGGGGCCTTTGAGGGAACCCCAGGCTAGTCACTACACATTGATATAACATTTCATATGAACACTTGTATATTCTGTGCCTTAAGAGCCATGGGTAAACGGATTCACATGGGGGGGTTCTAACCATCTCAGGCCAAGGGTCATCCAAGACATCCACTCTGTGTTCAAATCATCTTCCAATCTGTGTTTAGAAGCTGAAACTATTGTATAGTGGAGGAGGCAAAATAGTCACGTGCTTCCATCCGAACAAGGGAGTGAGGCGGTTCCTTTTAATCTGCATGTCAGCAAAAACTGCTAGCAGGTTTTCAGCATACATTTTCTCAAGCAAGTTTGGAAATGTTTTTAGTATTAATGGATTATTATTAATAATTGGGGGACTGAAAATTACTAATTTGGGAGTGGAAATTTTGCTTAACAAGTTGCATGCGGGGTTTTATTTCCTTTGATTTTACTGTGTTCCGACGGTGTGTGTTAGCATGAATGCTTGCTACTATTTAAAGGCCACTTAACCAAATTGACTCAAATGAAATTTGGAAGGTTCCATATAAACTTACACCTACGTAACATTTGCAGTACCTATTTAATTTTTTTTTTAAGTGCTGGAAATATTCCACCATACAAATTCAGGTACTGACATATAGAACCATTGTGCAGTTCCGTCCTCCTCTCACAATGTTACCTGAGTAACCTACAAATTCCATTGCCTATATAGTGAAATATAGATTATTATTCTGTTAAGAGCTACAGCAATACAAGCTGCCATCTATTACCACTTACAACACTCCTCATTTCCCTTTTTTCCCCCCTAAAGGAAAAGATTGGGTTGTGCTTGAAAAAGGTGTGTGGTGTTGACCTTTGCTGCAGCCTGGTTTCCAAAGAATAACACAGTGCTCAGCCCAGTGCTTTCCCTGGACTCGTGTGACCTTTTAGATTATTTTGTGTATACCTGCACATGGCTGGCTCTTTAGTTTCATGTCTGATAACATTCTGCAGGAATGGCTGCCTTTCTAATAGGTTTCACACCAACTGTTTTTACTAACCACAGCTTCAGAAGTGCAATTCCAAATTTACCTGGTCCTAGAAGACTATCCCCGGCACTGAACCTGTTAAGATGTGTTAGCAGGATCAGACAGCAGCCAGATTCATGCTGACAACACACAGACTTGTGATTTTTTTAAATAATAATAATAATAATAATTTCATGCAAGCTATAAAAATTTGAAAAAAATCATAATCTCTTCACACTGATGACATTAACAATTGTACAATTTTAGGGGCCTTTGATTGCAACGGCTTTTACAAATGGATACCATTGAAACGTTACACAGGGTTGGTTGCCATCTCACTTGGAGGTATTCCAGTATATAGCATTTATATTTTCTACTTATGTCCCTTCTCTCTCATCATATTTTTTTTTTGTTATACTCCTTCCCTTTTCTTTCTCCCTATCTTTGATTGCCCCCCTCCCTGCTTAAAAGCTCCTTTCCCCCCAACAAAAGCATGTTTTTGAGGGATGGAAACTGGAAAGAGATCTTGAACTAATTTTGTGAGAAGTCTTTACTATTTCTGTCGTTTTTTTTTTAAATGAAATCATTACAGGTATTACAAGAGTGTTGCAGATTCTAAGCAAAGAACTGCAGATTTGCACAAATACCTTTCTAAACATACAGTGCTTTATTGCATGAGAAACTCATTTAAGTGTTATACCAAATATTGTACCACAGTAAGTACCCTTCCTACTTACAGGGGAAATACCACAAATTACAAAGGACAAATACATCTCAACAAATGAAATGCTAGGGTTCAATCTGGATCCCTACCCGTTTCCTTCCCCTTGCTATGATCTGTTGGTTTTCATCCCAGTAGTGTATGCTTTTGCGTACTTCCTATGACACATTTTTAGCCTGGAAAATAATCCCTCAAAACAGTCTATGACCAGGTATATCTATATCTATAAATACGTAAATATAGATATAGATTTATATTAAATGCAGTAAATGTTATATTTTGATGCTAATTGTGTGTCTAATCTGTCACGCATTCCAAATTAAAAATCAATGCATGGAATGAATATCGTAACTGCTGAAATTAAGTAGATGCGGCATGCTGTTTTGTGGACCATCATGGGAATCAAAGCTGTGGGCAGTAAGTGGATGGGAGTGTGGTTTAAGTGGCCAGGAAAAGGTTTGTTTTACAGGCCATTTGCACACTAGCTTGTTATAGCGCGATGATTCCACTTTCAACGTCCTCTGGAATCCTGGGGTTTGCAGTTTCGGGAGGGGCCGGCCGGCCCCTCCCGAAACTGCAAACCCCAGGATTCCAGAGGAGGTTGAAAGTGGAATCATCGCGCTATAACAGGCTAGTGCAGAAATGGCCACAGACTTAAAACACACTGTCCAAGTTCTATCTCTTGCATCCTCTGAGAAATACATTAACGGCCTCCCTCCACGATTCTCTTGCTAGCCTGGTGGTTGCATGAATGTAAAGCCTGAGTTCACCCCATTCTTGAAGATAGCTGGCTGCAACTAAGCAGGTCTGGGCCTCTTGGTGCTGGGAGGAGAGCCTGCCTGAACAGCCACCCCCGTTGAAGAAGTGCCTTGAATTCCATGAGGGAAGAAAGGCAGGATATCACTGTACTAAATAAACAGATCCCTGTACTCATCACCAGTATTGCCAAAGGGGAATTTTTCTGCTCTACGTGCTTCGAGTGCCTGCTGAGGGCAGAATAACTCCACCGATTTCTTCCCAAAACCATGCGTTTATTCTAGATTCATCATCATGTAAAAAGGATTTGGTCTCAAGATATCTGCCCAAATAGCGCGCGATGTTAAAGTTACTCAGAGTAGGTTTCGATACGATCTTGTTACTCTCGGCACAAATGCTAAGCGAATGTTAACAAGGGTGTTTTCAGGCTAACAAGAAAACACTGTTAGCTAGATTAAGATATTCACTAACATAACTCATCTCATGCTCACTAAAATTGTAACCATCGTTGCAGGCATGAAGGAGGCAAGAAGAGTTCCTTAACACTGCTTATTAATCAAGAAAAGCATTGCCCTAAAGTAATGAGGTCCAGTTTAAACCGCTTAGGCCATTTTTCCTTTTTTAAAACGGCCATTCCTAGGAAACACATTCAAATATTTTACGATACAGCTTCAAAGGCTGTTAGTCTTCCACTTGTTAGCATTCTTGTTCCTGCGACAATTACCTCATCTATCAGATGCATGTTCTTAAAAAGAACAGTGATGTGACTGAAATGACCTTTTCTAACATGGTCCAGTTGGAATGTGGTTTGTACTGTTAAGCAGTAATAATAATATATGATAGATGATATAATGATGTCCAAGATCCTCCATCAAACATGTCATCATAGCATTATAGCTATTCCTTAACTCCCTAGCTGACCCCGATGAAACCCACCTTAGCAGCCAAGCAGGCATCCTGTGGGAGAGAGGCCTCTTCTGCTGGTGGCTGTGTCACTGCAGGCGCAGGGACCATTCGGAAGACCTAGAATCATAGAAACATAAAGTTGGAAGAGACCCCGGGGCCATCCAGTCCAACCACCTTTGGCCATGCAGGAACACATATCAAAGCACTCCCAACAGATGACCATCCAACCTTTGCTTAAAAACCTCCAAAGAAGGAAACTCCACCACACTCCACTGAGGCAGCAGATTCCACTGCCAGACAGCTCTGATCATCAGGAACTTCTTCCTGAGGTCCAGGTGGAATCTCCTTTCCTGCAGCTTGAATCCATTGCTCCTTGTCCTAGTCTCTGGAGCAGCAGAAAACAAGCCCGCTCCCTCCTCAACATGACATCCCTTCAAATATTTAAACATGGCTATCATTCCCCCTCTTAACCTTCTCTTCTGCAGACTAAACATCCCCAGCTCCCTAAGCCACTCGTCCTAGGGCATGGCTTCCAGACCCCTCACCCTTTTGATCACCTTTCTCTGGACAAGTTCAAGCTTGCCAATATCCTTCTCGAAATGAAGTGCCCAGAACTGGACACAGTATTCCAAAGCAGAATAGAATGGTAGTACTGTTTTTCTCGATCTTGACACCGTATTTCTATTGATGCAACCAAGAATTGTGTTGGCTTTCTTGACTGCCGCATCACACTGCTGGCTCATGTTCAGCTTGTCTGAAGACTTCTAGATACCTTTCACGCATATTGTGGTCCAGCCAGGTGTCTCCCATCCTATATTGGTGCATTTCATTTTTTCTGCCTGGATGTAGAACCTTACATTTCTCTCTGTTGAAATTCATTTTCTCATCCTTGGCCCAGCTCTCCAATCTGTTAAGGTCATTTTGAATTTTGATCCTGTCCTCGGGGGTATTAGCAACCCCTCCCAATTTGATGTCATCTGCAAATTTGATCAGCATGCCCTCTACTCCTTCATCCAAGTCATTGATAAAGATGTTGAATAGCACTGGGCCTGTTGCAATACTTCCTTGCAGCCTCACTCTCTGGCAGGAGAGGGTTGTCCTCATTCAACATCCAGCTTGCCAGCAGAATAGGACTTTGTTGCTCTTGATGGCTGACTGGCTTTTAAGGTGGGTTTCAGGATAATTTGCAGTTGCGGAAATGGTGCCAGGATCACAGAAGAAAATACAAAGCAATAACAGTGCCCTAAATCTAACTTATGACATCGTAACTAACAGGATACCATCTGGTAATGATTTTTAACAATAAAAATATTAGTCATTAATAACTAAGATAATTAATCTTTACCCTTAAAACACATAGAATTTCTTCACATGCATTATGTCATTAAGCCTCATAACAGCCCTGCAAGGTAAACCAGTCTGTGTAATTATTCCTGATTACAGATGAGAGACTCTTGTCTTACAGCTGATTTAAAAGTTTCTGGTGGAGCAGAAATTTTAGTTAAGAATTTCTGGGTTCCTGGCTCTCTCACCAGAATATGCATTTCAAATCAGAACACTCTTAAGGCCAAGAGTGGACAATATAAGGTCCAACATATGATGTTGGACTTCTACCCCAATAGTTGTCAGTTAGGGTATAAAGAATATTTGTCATTACTTTCCTACATGGCAGGGGAGGAGAAGTGTGCCCCCTTTTGCATATTCCTAATTATGTTCATTCTTAGGGAAGATATTTACCAACGCGGCTGAGTTAAATGAAACTTTTATGGAATAATCAGTTCTAGATCATTATTGTTATCATCATTTTATTATCATGCCATTGTTATCTGTTAGTTGCTTAAATATCCTTCATGATCTGGCTTATACATTTTTTAATTCCATAATGGAACAGTACAGTCCTGGAAAAAAAAAGATTAAACGGCAGAGTTTCCCTTTTTAAGCTGATGGTGTTGTTACATAGGCCTGGTTTAACTGCAAAGATACCCCTACTGCCCCTTCCCCCAAAATCGTAGCATAAGGCCAGGCAAAGCTTGTGAGCGCCTGAGCTTTGTTCCATGCTGTTGTCTTGCCTTCCTTCCTTTAGTCAGCCAGCTTCAGGCAAGCTCTCTCTTAAATCACTACAACTCCTGTGGCAGCCGCAAGACTGACACATTTATTGTATTTGCCTAAATTTAAGGTAAGGACTACCTAGCCTGCTTGGAGATGGGGGACTTGTGGACCGTGAGGGTCAGAGGGAAATCCCATGCAGAATTCCCATGGACTTCATTTTGTAGGGACTTTACTTTTGGACTTCATTTTATTCTACCACATCCCGTGCACACATGGATTTTGGGTCTAATGAAGTGGCCTGTAGCCCACAGACTCTTACACGATGATACATTTGTTAGGCTTTATGGCAACACAAAGACTCTGCTGTTTTTGGTTCAACAGGCAAACATTTCTAATCTGTTTTTAGAAATTTTGAAAACATAGCTTCCTGGGATGCATGAACTAGACAAGAGGGGGTGAGGAGACTCATGGCTTGTTCCCAGATTGGTACACCGTGGTTTATCAGATGGGCATTGATTGTATTGGGATCTGTGAGAGGCAATGCTCTTGCTTGTCTTTGTACGTGTCTTCCTCATATTGGTGGACTGAGGGGTGTCCTCTGTTTTTACACTGAAATTCCACGCAGGCAAGGAGAACTGAAGCTGCTCCCGTTATCCCCTGCCTCATCTCCTCTCATTCCATCACTGTAGGAATTTTATCCCAGCCCAACCTAGTTCTGATACTAACAGTAGCTGAACCAATCGATCTCTCATAAAACCACTACGAGCACCAAGCTTTATAATGGGGAAGGTATATTTACCAGCAGGGCTTATAATAAGATCTCTGAGGTTTGCTAAGGGCGGGTAAGGGTGGTTTCCAAATAAGATTCCTAATGGTGAGAGGAGCACAGGGCTCCTCTACTGGTGCCAGCCCATAAGACACCCAAAAGCAGGATCATGGAGGCAGTGAAGGATGCTGTACAACCAGGCTTCCTTTTTGCAGAAGTTTGGTTGCCATTTTGGTAGCCTTACTACACAGCCCAGGATATAATAAATCAAGTCCCCCTTTTTGATATAAGCAACATCTACAATGTAGTCAATAATACCTAAAATCCATCCCCCTCGCCTTGATCTATGGTGGCTTTCTGGAGCAAACTGACTCCCAGAAACACCACATCCATGTGCTGACTACTCTGTGAGTTCACAGTTCATTATAGGGGCCTCTGCTACATATAAGGATGTGCCTGTCTCTTAAGATGGAGGTGTAATGCTTTTGTTTTTTTTATTTATTCCCTCCCTCTTTCTCTTTCCCCTGTAGAGTATATCTGGATGTCCAGGCAAGACAGGGCGAAGTTTTTGAATGGTTCCATGTTTAGGTGATACATCCTCAGACTTCGAGCATTGCATCATCACCAATAACCCACACAAACTGGAGGTGGCACTCAGCGGATTTGGGTTGTCCAAAATCTCTTTATCATCTCATGAACCTGCTGTACTATAGAACAACAGCTTTTAAAAAACAAAAACAAAACATGTGTATATATATAATCCATTTTCTTCATTTTATTATTTTCCTTGCTTTTTTCCCCCCTTTGAATTCTATTTTAATCACATTTTTGTAGTATTTTTGACGTAGGCTTATAGTCACGTAGATCTGCTACTTTGTGTATTTTAGGAAAAAAAACCTAACCATAATATAACTGTTTATATATTAAGGGTTTCTTTGCTTTGCTTTTTGATCCCCCCCCCACCCCTTTTCTTTCTTTTTTTGTCGCTTAAAAGAAGCTGAAATGGTAACATGATTTTTTTTTCAGTTGACTGGTACCAATTCTGAAGCTGGGGGGAAAAAACATTTTTTCAGGTGGAATTTAGCACACACTGAACTTAGAAGTAGAGCAAGCAAGACAAGCAAGCTGAAATATTCTATTTTATGCTGGATGGGGAATAGGAGGCTGGCTCAATAGCAGAATCTCTAGCAGTTCTTTCTATTAGTTAACCTAATTATATCTATTTTCGGCAATAAGGTGAGGACCACAAAATTTTTTGGGGTCCTTTTTTTTCTATAAGTGCATTTTCTGTTGTTAAAAAAAATAGAGGCGATAAGGTTTTTTGAAATTGTGAATTCTAAAAAAATGAATAAATACTGTAAATACAATTCCATTAACTTACATATAAACTATTAAAAAAGGAGAGAAAGAAATGCATAATATTTTTGTGATGGGAGTCAGACTAAGGCAGTTTCTGTACTGAATTGACGAAAACGATGACGATTTAAGGGCACGCAATCTACCAGAATCTCCTCCACTTCACGTCCTTGCCCCGGAACGGGAGATGCGCCAGGGGCACCCAAGCGTCCTCGTGACCCTCCCATCCATCTCGCCAACGCATGTTCAGGGGAGTTTCTGATAGATTTGCACCCTGACGTTTTTAAACTTTCGAGATCAACTGCCAGAGCTGGCCCGTAGCAGTTCGATCAACACTGTTTAGCTTGCTCTGTAGATGTTAGACCTTATAACTGTACTAGCGTCATACCAGCATATTAACTAGACATCTGTGCACACCTTTAAAAGTTAACAGTCTAGTTACCTTTTTAAGTTCTTAAAAAAAAACAAAAAAAAAAGACACTGCTTTTCCCAAGACTGAAAAAGCTTAAAATTTTAATATTTAAAAAAGGTATTTAAAGTTTCAAGCACACTTTTTTTAAAAACATTACGTTTAGATCACCTGACTGTCCATCCATTTCAGCTCCCTCCACGTCTCCCGCAGCGCACTTGACCAAGCGCAAGTCGACTTGAAGGGTCCCGGGCTGTGGCGGGGCGGCGGCGGGGGGGAGAGGCGGTAAATGCTTGCATCTTCTCACCTTGTATCCATTTCTTTCCTATATTAACAAATTAGGAAAAGCAAAGATTTTTTTAAAAGTAAAAAATTTGTTCTGAATACCTCAGTGCTTCAAGTTTATCACCCTAGACGCAAGAGAAGTTTAATTTATTATAGATGAAAACAGATTTGAAAAAAAAAATGTATAAAAACATCATTGCACTGTGACTGGTAGGAAAAAACTGACAATTTCAGATTTGCACATGTTTAATGTTTGGCTGTTATATATATGGTCCTCTGCTGGGGAGGAGACTTATGAAGGATATTTTTTAATTTAATTTTTTTAATATGGGTCAAATAGGCCGGCAACAGCAACTCGAAGTACAACACAGTAGGTGATATTACAAGCATAACTATAGTGTGGATATATTCTTTTTTTTAAACATTAATATTGACAAGTTTTATTAATATTTTTTTAAATTGTTACGTTTATAAATTTGGTACTCTAGGTACAGCCAGAATAAGACACTGAATGCGACATTTGTTAAGAGAAAAAAAAAGGCTGCTGCACTCCTATTTTTGTAAAATTTTACTAACAAGTAGACTAATGTAGATGTTCAATAGACAAGTTAGAGCAAGGCATCTTCGAACACTCACCGAGGCACCATAATGCTAACTGTAAGGAGGAGGGGGGGAAATCCACATTTTTTTCCTTGTTTTGTTTTTTTAGGTCAACAACAACAACAAAAATCATAGGTTGTTTTCTTGGGGTGGGGTGGGCGGGGAACGTTGTATAATATTTTGAGTTCTTATTTTCTTATTTGAAAAACAACCAGGTTTAAAAACCAGAATGCTGGACGCTTTTTAAAAAAAACAACAACAAAAAAACTATCGAGACTTGATCAAGTAGTACACTAAAAAAAAGAAAAGAAATGATGATGATGATGATAATTAATAATTAATAACTAATAAGTAAATAAAAGTAATTAACCAGAAACCAAATTCCCTGAGAGTCAAGTGTGTTTTTACAAAACAAAAACAAAGCAAAAGTTTCAGGGAAGCATCTATAGAGATAATAGATATTTTTAATTACTCGTTAATCGATGTAGAGGACATCAGAGTACAACCTGACGAGAACTTCTTTTGTGGATGCTCCTGTGTCAATGAGGGAGGGTCTGTCCCCCTCCGGGCCCCGCGGGGAAGGGTCCCGCCGAGCTCCCGGGTCATTTCCCAGGAGAGGGGAGCTTTCTCGGGCGTCGTTCCCGAGAGCGTGTGCCTGGACTGTATACTACCGCGTGTTCCTCCTCATTCAGTCCCTGTCACCTCATAGAAGATTCTTTGTTGATCACTGTTGTATGTTAATAATGTATAAAAATGACTATCTTGTAAGAGTGCTGTCCTGATTCTAGTGTCGTAGTGACCCCCCCTACCCAGCCCCTAACCCTTCCTCTTTTCTTCTCTTTCTTCCTCTTCTAGTACATATTGGTAGTTGTATTGTAATTAAGGTTAAATACATAGACGTAGTTATTCAGATTTAGGACCAGTAAGGATAGAACTTTCTCTTATTTAAATGACAAAAAGAAATGCTAATAATTTCAGGCAGGTTTTGTTTTTTAATTTAATTTTTTTTTTCCTGTTTCGTTTCTTTCTTCCTTCCTTTCCGCTGATCTCATGTGGTTTCAACTAACCAAAGGTCTCACAACGTTAAAAAGAAAAGAAGAAATGCTGGCAAAACTCCTGCAGCATTTTGTCGATTCCCCCACCCTTTGACTTTTGTAAGGAGGGTGTGCCATACTACCTTAAACGCTCATGCTAGATATGCAAAACTGGATTTTTTTAATTTATTTTTTAAAATAATAAAAAAAAAAGAGGGAGGCATGGTATAATAAAATGATTTTACTAAGAGAAAAAAAATATTTTTTTAAAAAAGAATGCTCAGAAGAAAAAAATTGATAACCTGTGTGAATATGTTTTAGATGTTTCTATACCTTTTTGAAAAGCCCCAGTGGCTCATCATAGCACAACGTGTGTGGAGCCCAATTATGTTTTTGAAGTGGCTTCCTAGGCGGAGATTCATTTTAGTTCCCTCATTCATCTAGAAGTCTGTTTTAAAAGATTTGGGCTTTTTTTTTTAAATTAATTTTTATTTTTTTTAAGGAGATTACTTTTAAACACAAAAGGTACAGCTGCTACTTTGTTTTAGTCAAGGACGGCAGGCACAAAACTTCGGCCATTTCCGCACTACACTGTTATAGAGCTATTACTCCATTTTCAACATCCTATGGAGTCTTGGGGTTGGCAGTTTAGGGAGGGGCATTTAGAGGGCCTCAGTAAACTATAAACCCCAGAATTCCACAGGATGTTGAAAGTGGAATAATAGCACTATAACAGGGTAGTACGGAAATGACCTTCATCTTTGTTTTATCCCAGATGTCCCTTTCCAAGTAAACATTGCCTTGGAGTTAGGAAAAAAACAAAACCTTGTAGCTGGTGCAAACAGGGAATGAAAAGCACCACTTGTGTGGAGGCAGGAGATGCTTTGTGCACCTCCGTGGAAAGAGCGCATTGGGAAAAGGTTTTCTTGTGCCTGAAAACATGTTATGCATTCATTCAAAGAAAGAAAAATGTCATATGAAAATCAGAGATTGGGCCCATCCAGACTTGAGAATTATAGCACTGTGGTTCCACGTGCACTTCCATAGTTTCATCCTATGGAGTCCTGGGATCTGCAGTTCAGGGAGGGGCACTTAGAACTCTCAGCCAGAGCACACTGATGCCCCAAACTACAAATCCCAGGATCTCATAGGATGGAAAATGGCAGTCAAAAGTGGAATCGTAGCACTGTAATTCTATGGTGTGAACAGGCCGCGGGAAACTCAGTAAGAAAATCTCTGCCTTACTTCCATAAGGTTAGGATTCTTTTCTTGCCATTGCCTTGAATGGAGGGCAAGAATTTCACTGTCGGGACACCAGAGTTTTTAATTTCTCCTCCCATTAAAGGGGAGAAAAAATACAAAAAAGACACCACCATCCTGTCCTCGGCTGAAACTGACTTGATTAAAATGAAGAGCAACCTGTCCCTTTTTGTTCCCTGTTCTGCGTAATGTTCCTTTTAATTTGAATTTGTAGCTTTGGACTTTAAGGTAGCATGGCTCTGTTGCTGTAATTTTTTTCCCCTTGTACAGCAGTATATACACAAGCTAATGAATGTTAACACATCTTGCTAGGCTAGTTGAATCATTGGGTAATTGTTGGTAAATAATAATGACCTGAAAGGTGTATAGACTTTTATTTTCTCTTCCTTCTTCTCCTTCTTCTCCACCCAGCTATTAACCCTGTATGGCTCTTTCGATCTTGCGTGTGAATGAGGGCTAGGGACTCCAGCCACCCAAACCATCCTGTTCCATTTGCCATCTAATTCAATGCAAACACACAACAAGACTAAAGCAATATAGTTTTACTACGTTTCTTTTCTCAAAAGGTCAGCCATGGTTCTGTAATAATATATATATTGCATATGAAATTGTTTACAAAAAAAAAAAACACTAACTACTTATTTTTTACTCTTGGGTGTATTTGTTTGGAAAGCTTTTCTTTGTTGTTTTGAGGTCGTTTCTTTCCTTTTTTTTTTTTCTCTCTGAAAAGCAAAATGGTTGGAAAAGCAAACCGAAGCTGGTCTAACTATGTTTCGAGCGACAGGGGGCCTTAGACACACTGGCAGATTCCAAAAAGGTCTGCATCAATACACTGTAGAGTTTCATAAAGTGCGCAGAATCCAATTCCAATCTGTTTCTTGCTGTGGGCAAGCACTGCATGAGATTCTGTCAGCTAAGCAATACTTTAATACTGTAATTTTAAAAAAAAAAATTACCAAAAAAATAAAAATAAAAAAAAAGAAAGGAGTTCAGAATCAAAGCTATTTGTTCACCACTTACCAAACAATCAGAATGTATTGTCTTGAAAAACAAACGGAAGTCACCCGTGCTGTATAACCTGTGTTCTGTACATAACGCCAATGCCACCATGCGTGGGACGTGAGTGTCATTTTGAATTCTAGTGATAGCAAATAATCTCACTGTATATGTTGTACACGTTTTGAAATTCCATCAGTAACTCAATGCAAAGTCTTGGCATTTTTCAGGTGGTTCTAAATGTACTTAATCAACAAAGACACAGTGGCCAGGCCTAGCCCCTTCCTTTTATATTTTAGTATGAAATGATGCGAACTTTGGTAGTGACTTTTTATATACATATATAAATATATATATATATATACATACATATATATATATACGTGTATCTATATATATCAAGCATCTTTCAGGTCTCTGTGTATGGCTTTCCGAAGCCCTGTTGTAAAATACTACATGGATGGGGGTCTCTCACATCACAGATGTGGAAAGTATAATTTTATATTTGTATTTTCAAATAAATAAGTTTGTGAAAGGTTTCCATCCTCTACTGTGGTCCAGAAAATCAATGTGTTTGTCTCAGAAAAAAAAAATAAAAATAAAAAAAATCTGTTTTGAACAGCGTTGTGTAAAGTGTCATTTGCATCAATCACTTGACACCTAACTGTTAATGTCTGTTTTTCCACTTCCCTTGCCTGCATTCATCTCAAAAAGGTGCCCATATGCTCTGGTTAGTCAATCATCATTTCTTAATTACTCTGTTACAGCCGACAAGGTGTTCTACGTTTTCCCACATCTGCCAGGGAGGAGACATAAACCTACCTGCCATGAAGGTTCTTTCCTTGACAAGTCGCTGTTCAGTTTTTTTAATCAGTCAAATCTCCTGAGCCTCAGAACGTGGAGAAGGAAAGTTCAGGAAAGACTTCCAGAGCTCAGAGGGACGCCTGTGACATCACACCTCCTAGACTCCTGGGTATTTGCCGCTGCCTGCTTCGAATGGCTGTTTGGTCCTTACATTGAAAAAGCAAAAAACAGCTTCAATTTATAGAGCACTGGTTGGATGCTATTGTGGCTATGCAAACTTCAGAAGGAAAATCCCCACTTCACAGGCCATTTCCACACTACACTGTTATAGTGCTATTATTCCACTTTCAGCATCCTGTGGAATCCTGGGTTTTGCAGTTTAGGGAGGGGCATTGAGGATTCTCAGCCAAAGAGCTCTTGGGCCTGAGTAATAGCACTGTAACAGTGTAATGTGGAAATGGCCACAAGAGTTATTATAAATGAAAGGGACTGGGAAGGCGCCAAAAGTTATTCTATATCAAGAAAAGGTTATTAATGCCTTTCTCAGCCTGGCATGAGCACTGTGGCTGGAATTCATTTAGTAATGCACATGGGCTTTTTTTTTTTTAGTGATTGTGTGCTTTCAAATTGTTTCCAAATTATGGTGACCTTAAGGCAAACCTATCATGGTTTTCTGGGGGGCCAGGTTTGTTTAGAGAAGGTTTGCCTTGGCCTTTCTCTGAGGCTAAGGAGGTATGTCTTATCCAAAGTCACTCAGTGGGTTTCCAAGGCTGAGGAGGGATTCAAACCCAAGTCACGCAGAACGTGCAAACCACTACACACTGGCCCTCTGAAACTTGAAGTTACCTGTGCATGGGGGCTTTTCAGCAGCCTCTTGTGCTTCATCCAAAACCTCCTCCCCAAGAGCTGCCAAATCCTGAGGTATGGCTGCTACAGCCACTGAATGACAGGAGACAGGCAGGGAGACGGCTGGGCGGCAGCAACTGCTGCCTGTGCAAACTGCTTGGCCGTCTTCCTCCCCGTCCTTGGCCATTTAATAGCTGTAGCAGTGCCCGTCCCAAGGGCTTGACAACTGCTGGGAGAGAGGAAGGTGCAGAGCTGTGAGGCAAAGCATTACATGGTGTGACTGCTACAAAGCATTGTAGCTGGTGGGTGCATGTAGTTTGGAGCAGGAGGAAGAGAAAGATAAAAGGCCATAACAAAGCAGCCACCGTTTAAAGCAAGTATAAACATACCCTCCTCACTCCACCTCCGAATGCTGAGTTCGCAGATCCCTTTACCTTTTATGTCACATGACTTGAATGCTGAGATGTGCAACATAAGCTTCAGGCAGGCTTCAAGTGGGTGGGATCCACTCTGCATTTCACTAGATCCCTGACCAAGATCACCTGCAACAACAACAAAAAGGTTCAGGTAGGCAGATAAGACTAAAGGAAAAGGGTGCCTCTGCAAAGATGAGCAAACCAAAAATTTGCAGTTGGTACAAGACCCAAATTCACAAATCCTTTCACAGAAAACTTCAATATTTCCACAGTCCAAGTGTTGTTTCTGACCAACCTAATTACCTGTCGCAACCATGAGACAGTTGGCAAACAGAAGCCCTTTCCAGCGGCAACATTTGGGGCTACCCACGACCCAGGGGCCACACTTTCTCTAACCCAGCATAAGCCAACTTGCCAGGCCATTCTGGTCTCCAAGGAAGGCTCTGTTGAACCCGTGACGTATAGATTTCTCTTCTGGTAGAAAAACAGAGGCAGGCTTTCTCTGCAATGTTGTCTACACTGAGGAGCAACTTTGACGGTGCAGAGCATCACATCTTAGCACTACTATGGTTTAGGCATTCAGGGCTGCTTTTTAACCTTGGCTTTTCTTTCAGCACAATTTGGAACTCACATAGGTGTTAACTGGAAACTACGACTGCATATGCAGACACGTAATTGAAAATTATACCTGCATATGCCTTTGTGGGGGGCATGATGGGTGGAGGAATTTCAGGTATTCAGGACTTTGGGAGGAATGATGGATGGAGGAATTTCACTGAGCCAACTATCTACCTGCAGGCTTGGGGACACCACTGCTGTGACCATTCTGTCGGACAGGGATGGCCAGAGGGCCCATGTCTGCAGTAAGGAACGGGCATCCATCTGGACCTCTGACACCAGGAGATGGTGTCCTCTTTCTTGAGCATCCTCCCCAGTCACTGAAAGGTTGTGGTGGGGAGGCTGCACAGCACACCAATATTTCACAGAGGAGATGTGAGGAGAACTGGGACTCATGTGACCAAACATCAGAGCATGGACAAAACGGCAAAGAGCGGACAAGCTAGGAGAGGCTGCAGCAAGTTGTTTTGGGCCAAGCCTCTCCTCTCCTCCCCTCCTGCTAAGTTGAATGCAAACTGCTTTTGCAACTGTGAGCTCAGTTTGTGGCAGCTGAAGTAAGCTGAGGACAAAGGAGGAAACGGGAGGAAGTGAGAGAAATCAGGGCATTTTAAAAGTGGCTGAAGAACTGGGACAATAGATCAAAGAATCAGAGTTGGGGGCTCGTGGGCCCGCATTCCCAGCAGAGAACTCTCCAGCCTCTTTTTGAAGATGTCCAGAGAAGGAGACCCCCCCCCGCCACCGCTCTAGGCAACTGGTTCCAACGCTAAACTGCTTTCCCTGTGGAGAACGTCCTTCTAATGTTCAATCACAGTCTACTTGCCTGTAGCCCAAAACTATTAGACCTGGTTCTGCCCTCTAAGGCAGCAGGGAACACGCCTGCACGCTCCTCTCTGTGGCAGCCCTTGAGGTATTTAAAGCCTTTTAAAGGTGATTAATTGGGACTCTCCCTGCCAGGCAGGGACAGCTGGAGGGTAGAGAGAGCAGGCAAGGTGCAGAGAGGAGACTTCAGTACACCCAGCAGAGCTTTACGCTCTACCAGTGTGATGCAAGATCTTTCCTAATGAATTAATTACGTTGTAAACAGAACATATAATACATATAGCCTTTAAACACAATATATATATATGCATTTTGTTTCTGGCATTATACTGGGGAGGCAATAACCCTAGAGAACCTCCTGCAAATGATCCAACAACAACATATCAATTCACCTTGCTCTACCTTGTATCTACCCCCAGGATGTGGGGGGAAAAAAGAAAAGAAAGCATCCACAATATGTACAGGAAATAGGGGAGCAATATCTTCCTGTACAATTAAAGATGTCTGGTGTTACTTCAAACACAGAAGTCCCAAGTTCATACCTTGGCGATGGGCGGCAACTATCAGGAAGGATCCCACCAGGGTCCCTGGGTAGCCACCACCAACCCTCAATATACTGCTCTAGATGGGCAAGCTGCCCGTATCTGTTTACATAGACTAAGCCCATTTCTGCCCTACACTGTTCTGCTGCTAATATTCCGCTTTCAACCTCCTCTGGAATCCTGGGGTTTGCTATTTAGGGAGGGGCATTTAGAACGCTCAGGCAGAGAGTTCTTGGGCCTCAGGAAACTACAAACCCCAGAATCCCACAGGAGGTTGAAAGTGGGGTAATAGCACTATAACAGTCTAGTGCAGAAATGGACCAAGATTCTGTTCCATGTCAGGAGGGCCTAAGGCTCTCCCAGGGGCCGTTCCAGGCCACTTTGGGTCAGTAGGGCAGAACTGTGCTCAACATACCAGGCTAGCCTTTAAACGGGACCATTGTGCGGCGGACGCGGGGAAAATGGGTCTCTCCTTCCACAAGCATATCAAATACACAACCACTGATGGAAGCGAAAGCTGCCCTGACCTAATGCCCCAACAGGATTCTGGCCCACACAGTATAAAGGGAAGACAGGAACCCGGCTGGGTCGGTGGCATCAAAGTCTCCTTATTCTCTCACGCTGCCCAGGCCAAAATGGCTTGAGTTGGCTCCCAGGCACTACAGGCAGCCCCTGCTTTTTAATGACTTCTTTTTCAATGTTTGTTGTAAATTGCAGAGATGTACTGCTCTTTCAATATGGGATCTATCAGTTCTTTTACTCTTGCCTTCTTCCTGTAGGGAGCTTGGGGGAATTATAGATTCCTCCATGCTCCTTACAGGAAGAAAGCAAGAGGAGAAGAACTGATGAAATTGATGTCTTTATGCATATGCAAATTTCCCTAAAGAAGCAGCTTAATTTCTTTAGCAACTGCATCCACATTCAGTTTAAGGTTGCGGATGCAGAGCTGTGCAAAAGATGCCATGGGGACATGCAGATGTACATAGCTCTGTGTTGCATGTGCAGGTCCCTTTGAGTGTGCATTTGGTTGCACAACCGCAACCGCCATTCACCTTAAGGGTTGTGTAGCAGAATCAATGCAGAGATTTACGCTACACTGTTGGGGTGGGTAAACAGACCACACATCGTTGTACCCCCAGGTGGACATGGAGCTGAATTGAACCCCCAAACACAAGTAGGAAGGAAGAAAGGAAAGAAAACAAAGAAAAACTCCACACACATAACAACAACAACTTTGGCCAAAGGATCCCTCCAAGTATCAAAACCGTGTTCAATACAGCCTACTAACAGTAGTGATAAGGAAGGATAATTTTATTCTTTGAGGCTTCCTTTCTTATACTGTTTTCATGCTTGCATAAAATAAATATCATGCATCAGCATTAGCAGAGTCACAGCTTGTACACAAGTTACACTTTATCTGACCCTCAACATTCCCAAGTCTGCATGTTCCAGTCAACATCCTGGGCCGTTCCCAAAGACAAAAGAGACGTTAGCAGTGTCCTTCTCTTTGCACAAACGTGAACAAAGCAGAACAAGCAATTCTAATTCAAAGGTTGTGTGAAATGCTACAGACTGAGCTCTGAGTGTCCAAAATACTAATCATACAATCACAGAGTTGGAAGAGACTCCAGGGGCCATCCAGTCCAACCCCTTCCTGCCATGCAGGAACACACATCAAAGCATTCCCAACCAGCCTCAGTTTAAAAACTTCCAAAGAAGGAGACTCCACCACACTCCACTGAGGCAGCATATTCCACTGCCGGCAGCCCTGACCATCAGGAAGTTTTTCCTGAAGTTCAGGTGGAATCTCCTTTCCTGCAGCTTGAATCCATTGCTCCTTGTCCTAGTCTCCGGGGCAGTGGATAACAAGCCCACTCCCTCCTTGACACGACATCCCTTCAGATATTTAAACATGGCTCTCATGTCCCCTCTGAACCTTCTCTTCTGCAGACTAATCAGTACCATAGTAAATGATTATCAAGTGTTAATACTATAGCAAGTACCAAATTTCAAGCCTAATAATACAACTCTGATGCAAGACCCGACCCCTGGCCTCCTAAGTCCCCATCTGAGATCAGCCAGTGAATTGTCCAGGGCCCAGGTGAGAGGAAAGAGGAGAGGGGAGCCTCAAAGGGGGGGTCTCCTAAGGGCACGTCCAATATGGAAAGAGAGACCTTGGCTCTGAGGCCGCTTAACAAGAAGAGATGGACTCGGAGCTTTGGCGGTTGAAGGTCGGCACCCTGCTGGCTGCGAGATCCCTCCGTCTCTGGAAAGCAGTCAACCCATCAAAGCCTTAATGGGACCGATGATTAGTGAGGTACCGAGGGAAAAATTAGATTAGAAAAACAAATGAAAATAATTTAGGAAGCGGGGGCTTATGCGCCAGTGGAAGGCTGCTGTTGTATCCAGGCAGGCAACAATTTGACTTCCATCCAGGAGGAGAAGGAGAGCAGATCTGGAATACATTAGTGTGGTGGGAGCCCGGGAATAGCAGCCACTTAACCCTGTCATTCAGCAAACATTAGTGAGTTATGAGTGTGGTGCACGTTGGGTTATGTGTCTGCAGAAAGCCCAACGGCCTCCTATATCTCAACTAAAAATATGCTCATGAGCCTTTGGTTTCAACAAATAGTGCAGGATTTTTTTTTCCCTATTACAGTCTCTGAAAAAGTGGGGGGGAACCCAATAATAATCCAAATAAAACCTCCATTCGCCACTCACCTCTTCAAAAATCACATCAGAAGCCAAAGCCGCGGTTGTAAAAGAAGCCAAAATTTCTTTTCCCTGTCGGATTACTACCTTTGATAAAGAAAACAGGTCCTAGAAACGCGATTTACAACCTTTTCCTGATGCCATAAATATTTCTGCTGAACTACAATGGGTTTAAAATGCTCCGTGAGCTGCTCTGGCCGCATAAACTGAGCCGCACCTGGGATGGGTGAGATTTATTTAATGGGGGAGATGGAGCTGACAAAGTGGTTTTTAGCTAATAGATGTGGGGTGGATTTTATTGAAGCAGAGCAAAAGCAAGATTTTAAACTATTCCGTGGGTACCTAGAACAGAACTTGAAAAACCACTGACAATCAGTGTGGATTTCAAAAGCTCTGAGTAACCATATCCCAGTACCATAAACCAAGTGGGAGCACAGAAGCCACCTTTTCCACCAGCTAAGGTTTCTGAGCATCCTTCAAGCATAAACTCATGTAGAGCACATTACAGCAAATGTCACATCAGATGGACTCTAGGAAGGTTGCAACCAGCGTGCTAAGCAAACGGTGGAGACTTCTGTGGTGGGAGAACATCAGAAAGGTTTAAGGAGAAGACACCAGTACCTGAACTCTTCTTGAAGAGTAGTGACTGAGGAGAAAGCCTTGTGTAGAAGCTCCACGCAAGGCCTTTAAATGGTTATTTTGTTGTTGTTAATTACTCAAGAATCCCAGTTTTACTCAAAATTTATAATTCCAGTAATCAGGCTATAATTCTGGCATTCACACAAAAAGTATACAGCCGATTTGCTGGGGGTGCTTTGAATGTGTGTTCCTGCATGGCAGGGGGTTGGACTGGATGGCCGTTGTGGTCTCTTCCAACTCTATGGTTTTATGATTCTATGAATTGTTCTGTTAGGCTTGAAATCTGGGACTCTGTGACTTGCTATAGGATTAATATTTGATCATCATTAACTGTAGAAGGACACTGCTAACATGAAAGATATCTTTGAGAATGTACCAGGGTCATGTAGACTTGGGAAGTTAAGGGTCAGATAGAATATAACATGTGTAACCTGTGACTCTGCTAATACTGATGCATGAATCTTTTCTTTTCTGTAAGCATTCTTTAATATAAAAATGGTATAAGAAGGGAAACCTGAAAGAATAAATCATCCTTCCTGAGAGGGATCCTTTGGCCAAAAAAACATGTGTGTGTATGTCTGTCTTTCTTTCCTTCTCTCTTCTACCTTCCTACTGTGTGTTTGGGGTTCAAGCCAGCTCTGTGTCCACCTGAGGATATAGTGAAGTGTGGTTCATTTATCCATCCTAACAGTTCCAGATTTTAAAAAAAGAAAAAAAGGCACCATAGGGCAGCAACTCTCTTTTCCGCTTCAAGGGAAAGAATCACAGAATTGGAAGAGACAACGGCCATCAAGTCCAATCCCCTGCCATGCGGGAATGTACACTCAAAGCACCTCCAGCAAATGGTCATCCAGCCACTCTTTAAAAACCTCCAAAGAAGGAGACTCCACCACACTCTGAGGCAGCAGCATATTCCACTGCCAGACAGTGGAAGTTCTTCCTGATGTTTAGGTAAAACCTCTTTTTCTGCCATTTGAATCCACTGCTCCGTGTCCTAGTCTCTAAAGAAGCAGAAAACAAGCTTGCTCCACCCTCAACATGACATCCCTTCAAATATTTAAACACAGCTATCATGTCACCTCTTAACCTTCTTTCTGTCAGGGTAAACATGCCCAGCTCCCTAAGTCACTCCTCACAGGGCCTGATTTCCAGACTCTTCACCATTTTGATTGCCCTCCTCTGGGACAGCTTGTCAATATCCTTATTGAAATGAGGAGCCCAGAACTGGGCACAGGATTCCAGGTGAGGTCTAACCAAAGCAGAACAGAGTGGTATTATTACTTCCCTCGATCTCGACACCACCTTTGCATCTGCAAGGCATTTCAATTCAAGGCCAGAAGGGAAGCGGGCAGGGAGATTCAATTGCCACAGCAGAAAGAAAATGCTGAACCTGCCAACCTGTTAGTGCTTTCATGTTCTGTAAAGTGGGACACAAGCTGAACTTTACATTTTGGCAAAAGTCCCCCCCCCTTCAACAAAATGACCCAGCTCTGGCACAGGAAGCCTTATTTCCCTTATAACTGATTTTTTGCTGAGTTCATCATTTTGCCTCCCGTTTCCTAAATGGAAATGGCACTAAGCGTGTTAAATATTTCCTGCTGCACTTGCTTATTAATCTGCAGCTCACACACACAACACACACACATACACTTACTTTAAGCCCTTCTGTTGTTGGACTGAAGAGCTATCCCCTATCAAGCCGACTCGCGGTAGCTATGCAGCAGTGAAAACTGAAACCGGTATTTATTAATTATGAACTAAAGTGTCTCTCCTTTCATGGATATTTTCAAGGGCCTCCTTATTATTAATAAGAATAATAAAACAGAGTGTGCTTATTAAAGCTCATTTGTTATACCGTGTATTGATTACAGAGAAAAGGAGGGGGAAAGCACGGATTTTAAAAAATGCAGACATTACACTTCCCACCTCTACACAGTCTTAATTTTAGCGGCTGTAATTCAGATTTATTGTTCCCCTAAGGATCTTTCATTTTATTAAAAAGACAGAGTTTTAAAGTTTTAACCTCCCCTGCTCTGCCATTCAAATGCTCATATGGGTGGAGAAAAGCAGAGACCGGTTTCATCTTTTCACATGGCCAAACCAACCAAGGTCTCCTACAAATGCAGAGGGGGAAAAAACTTAATCAAAGGGCTTTTTGTTTCTTCTATAAAACTAGCTTTTTTTGTTTCATCGGTTGCATTCGGGTAGCCCAGGACCTTGCATTATTCTTATATTACTTGCTTACTTATTGGATCCAAAACCAAGCATTTCCTCAAATACATAATTAACAGAAGAAGTTGCTGACTTAACACAGGGCAGATGATGGCTGAGGAGACGGGGGACTCAGTCTAACATCCCCTCAGCCAAGTGAAAATATCCCTGTGCAGATCTATGCTACCCTGAGCTACAGCCCCAAAACCACCCTGTACGTCCGGTTTGTGCTTCATGGGGAGAAGGCCATCCAGGGTGAGAATGACTACAAAAGTGGTGAGACTCCCAGAGGTCCCTTACAGATCTCAGCCCTGATGTAATCCTTGTGAGTCTGGCTGTTTTGGGTGGGCAGCCCAGAAGTCTATCTGAACCTAAGGATAAAAGTGTAACACACCCTACTAAAAGGCCCCTTGACCAGAATAAGCTAAGATCCACAGGGCTCACCTAACTGAATAGAGCTGACAAGGGACCAAGCAAGCTTGTCTTGGGATGCAATTTCATAACTTGGAAACAGCCACCAAGAAGACTCTGGCCATTTCCACACTAGGCTGTTCTACTGCTATTACTCCACTTTCAACATCCTATGGAATCCTGGGGTTTGCAGTTTAGCGAGGGGCCTTTGAGGGAACCCCAGGATTCCATAGGATGTTGAAAGTGCAATAATAGCACTAGAACAATCTAGTGCAGAAATGGCATCTCTCTCATGTCCTTCTCAAATGCACCTGTGATGCTGGTAAGACAGAGAGAAAACCTTAAAAGTTAGGTGGGCTCATAGAGGGAGATAGGGGCTGGAATTCATGACTGCATTTACTAATGGAATTACATTCCATCTTCCATGCAGTTACAAATGGAATGGCACTCCTTCCAGAGAAAGGTAGGCAACTGTGGACGGCTGATGGTGCTGGTTGTATATCTTCAAGTTGTTTCTGAATTACAGCAACCCTAAGGAAAACCTATCATGGGATTTTCTTGACAAGATTTGTTCAGAAGGGGTTTGCTTTTGTCTTCTTTTGAGGCTGAGAGCGTGTGATTGCCCAAGCTTACCTAAAGGGTTTCCACGGCTGAGCAAATATTGGAATCCTGGTCTGCAGAGTCAGCATGGTCAGTGGTTTGACTGTTGTACAACCTTGGGGACCTGGATTCGATTCCCTGCTCGGCCATGGAAATCCACTGAGTGAGTCACACATTCTCAGCTCAAGAAAACCCTATGATAGTTTCGTCTTAAGTCGGAAGTAACTTGAAGGTACACAATACCAGCTCCAGGGTTATAGGCCAATGCTCAAACCACTACACTACCTTGGGAGGCTAGGGGCTTTATTAGTCCCCTAGAACAACTTGGAGGGCCGTACCAATCCCCCCGCCCAAAAATCAACTATCCTTTTTATTCTAGAGAAACCAAATCTTTTACAATCCATGTGAAAAATGTGAACCCGCAAAGGCAAATTTTGGGCAGATAGTTTTGAAAAAGGAAACGCTCATTTGAACTTTTCAATGGAAAAATGGGTGGCTGGGGTGGGGAGGCTTTGGTTTCTTTTTCTAGAAACAGTTGCTGGATAAGACGGGCCCACCTTTGCTAAGATGTCGCAAATCCTCTTTCAGTCATTTTGTCTTCTTGTCATGTGCAACTGCAAAAGACTTAGATTCAATCTTTTAAGCAAACAAATGTGCAAATCAGAAGAAGGGGTGGTTTAAGAATCAGCTCTCAGTATCCTTATGGATCTTTCTCCCACCATCAAATAACCATTAGTGGCCACTGCTTTGTTGGCAGTCAGGATTTAGGGAGTTGCAGTCCCAAAAAGTAACTTTTTTTCAGAGCTCTGCCTCACTCCAAAGCCACCCTTGGCTCCAAACCTGCTAAAACCAGCTAAAGTTTGCTCCCCAACTGACCTTACAAATGCTCTGTCTCCACCCTAAGTGTCCACATCACTCACATAGGCATGGTTTCTTTCTTTGTTAATTTCAGGAGTCAGTCACACTATTTGAGAGTGTGTGTCTTACAGCAGTGGCCCTTGAGCTGGTGGAAGTTAAGGAGCCTTCCAAGACTTGCATCAGATGAAGTGGGATCCTACCTGCTACGGTCTCATACCCTCCAACATGTTGCAGATGAAAACTGGCTCACATGTGGCCAAGCAACACGAGAGTGTGGTCAAGACAGCAAAAATCTCTCATAAGGAAAAACACACAAGCTGAGAGAGGCTGCGACAGTTTGCTTTTGCCTGAGACCACTGGGAAAATTCTGTCCCCTCCTCTCCTCTCTCCCTGGCTAACTGAGCACAAACTACTTTTGCACTTTGGACTGAGTTTGTTGCAATCAAAGTAAGCTGAGTGGGGAAGTGGGACATTTTAGAAGCAGCTGAAATTGGGACAATGGAGGATCATCTATCAAATCAGTTATGTGGTCTTCTGCCATTCATCCTCTTTATTTTTAATCTTTCTGCACTACCCTCCCAACCCACCATGGGGATGGGAGAAGGACGGGACCGCAGTGACAGTTCTGCATGACACTGTTGCAGTCCTGTCCTTCTCCCGTCCATCTCCAGGTGGTGCAAGCACAGGTTAAATCATTGATTGGTTTTCCTGTCAATGACCGACCCATGATCATGCCACCATTGTGGACTTAACTGTCCCGAACAAGCCCAGGAAGCCCAGTGGCTGCACTTCCTGCCCCAGCACAGCCTGGGAAGGTACCTGGCTGCACTGCAGAAGGAAGAGGCACGGTCACTGCACTCCCTTCCACAGGCAGTGCTCTTCTCATGTTCACCTCCCAGCACAGCCAATGCTGGGATCCCCACTGAAGGACTCTGCGTAAAGGTAGGGTGCAGAAAGGCCTTAATGTATAGCCCGTTAGTACCTGGCAAAATCAACTCTATCTAAAAATACTGTGAGGGATCATAGTAACCAGCGGCTTAATACCCAAGAAGAGGCATATAAATATTGGTACAAAAACAAGCCAAGGACTGATTCTTTTCTTTCCGCTTGGCACAGCAGTGTCCACACAGCGGTCAATTCTGGAAGGTACTCCAGTCTCTGACTGTCCCTTTACAAAAACCGCACCTCCGTTTGCCAACCCAATTCACAGAGCCTGCTGTTAATTTGCCTTTTAACGCAGTCCGCTTCCGTGGCATCTTGTAAATTTGCTGCTGTGTGAAAGGGAAGCCATCTGCAAAGGCCAGAAGGAGCCTCTCCTCTTGTGTTGATAGACACAGTGCTGTAAACAGATCTCTTTTCATGGAGCAAAGCTGTTTGTGTCAGATCCTCACAGACTTTGTTTCCAGTATATTATGGCAACAGAGCCATAAGGATGCTCTCTAACTCACTGATTCTAAACAGAAAATTTTTTAAAAAAAAGAAATACCAAAAATAAAGTACCTTAAACACTGTCATGGTGTTTCTAGTCTTACTGCATTGTGATTCAGAATGTGTGCTGCAGAGACCTCACATCACATCTCAGTATTACCAGATTGGTCAGTGTTTGCAAGGGCTGGAAATATTGTTTGGACTACAAATTCCAGAATCCATCCAGCTAATATTTCCAAGCTGTGCCACCAAATATTCAACTGATGCAGCAGAGAAACTCAGCAAACCCAGAGGAGGAGATGGATGTTATTGGGGTAGTTACAAGGGGCGGGAGAGGCAAAACGAGGGCATTGCCTCCCCAAACAGGATTCCTGCAGCCCCATGAAATTTTCCTTCAGACCTCAAATCTCTACCATTGCAGTAGCTTTAAAATTCAGCTGAGCATTAAGAAACCCAATTGAGACATCCAAGGAAAAACAGTGGACAAAACAACCAGGGGAATGTAAGCACAGCAGACAAAAGAGTCTTAGGCGTGAACAATTTTTGATGTCTCGCTCTCTGAAAAGCTAGAATTTTGGAGACTGAAGGAAAATTTCATTGGGGGAGCAGAATTCTTATGCCTTCATTTTGCCCTCCTGTATCTTAGGGCCTCTTCTGCAGCCCCAGATTCAACCACACATCCCAGCATCCTCCCACAACTACTACAGATATACAAGCACTGAAGCCTGGTCAGTGCATGCCAGTTTGAGTCATCGCTCATACAGGAAAGGTCTTCAGAATAAAATTAATAGGATTTATGTAATGCTTTGAACTCTCTTTAAAATGCTTTCCCTGCAAATTTTTGGAAAGGGGCCCTAGCTCAGTGGTGGAGCACATGCTTTGCATGCCCAAGGTGCTCAACTTAATCCCGGGCATCTCCATTCAAAAGGATCTCTGATGTCTCTGTTGGACAAACAGTTCCCTCTGCCCATCAGCAGGGAGAGTCAATGCTTGGGATAAGAGAAGACGACAATGGTACAAGACAGACTGATGCTCTACTGCTGAATACAGCACTTTGTGTTCACAGTCCCTTGACAATCCTTATAAAAACCCTGTCAAGACTGGCCATAATTTTTATCCCAATATTGCAGTTTGCAGGGGAGGTGGGAAGGGGTTGGACTAACAGCAGCGCAACAAATTCTTGCCACATTCAGAGACTACCAATGCTCTGGAGAAATGTTGCTTCTGTTCCCCATTTCTCCCGTCAACACATTGCTTTCATGATGCATAACTGAGGTTTGGTGCAACATCTGCTTTTTCAGTAATGAGCGATCATTCTTACCCCTTCGACAGTTATGCCCATTAATACTCTTCAACATTCTATCTCTGGGTAGGGTGGCAGTGGTTTCAGTCCTTTGTCGACTAGCAAACCTAATTATTTTCAGTATTGCTTTTATAATAAAGCAGGATTACACAGCAACAGCCAGAAGAGTGCACGAGATGGACTGTCAGACAAATCCAAGAGTTCACATCCAAAATCCCATGAACCTTTGGCAGCTTCTGTTCTCCACAGATGTTGTTGCTGTTTCTGTTGTCATTTGTGCCATCAAGTCATTTCTGACTTATGGCACCCTAAAGCGAACCCATCATGGGGTCTTCCTGGCACATTTTTTTCAGAAGGGTTTTGCCATTGCCTTCCTTTGAGGCCAAGAGAGTGTGATTTGCCCAAGGCTATAGAATCACAGAATTATAGAGTTGGAAGAGACCCCAGGGGCCATCCAGTCCAACCCCATTCTGCCATGCAGGAACCCACGTCAAAGCACTCCCAACAGATGGCCGTCCAGCCTCCGCTTAAAAATCTCCAAAGAAGGAGACTCTACCAGACTCCATTTAGGCAGCAGATTCCACTGCTGGACAGCTCTGACCATCAGGAAGGTCTTCCTGAGGTTCAGGTGGAATCTCCTTTCCTGCAGCTTGAATCCATTGCTCCTTGTCCTAGTCTCTGGAGCAGCAGAAAACAAGCCCGCTCCCTCCTCAACATGACATCCCTTCAAAGATTTAAACATGGCTATCACGCCCGCTCTTAACCTTCTCTTATGCAGACCAAACATACCCAGCTCCCCAAGCTGTTCCTCCTAGGGCATGGCTTCCAGACCCTTCACCATTTTGGTCACCCCTCTCTGGACACATTCCAGCTTGTTGATATCCTTCTTAAGGTGCCTAGAACTGGACACAGTATTCCAGGTGAGGTCTAACCAAAGCAGAATAGAGTGGTACTATTACTTTCCTCGATCTAGGCACAAGGAAAGTAATAGTACCACCCTATTCTACTCTATGGTCACCCAGTGGATTTTCATGGCTAAGCAGGAATTCAGACCTGGTCGCCCAGTGTCCTAGTCCAAAACCCAAGTGACTGCACTGTGTGGCTGTACAGATCCCCAGCCACAAATAGGGGATATCTAGATTGGCTAGTTTCCAGATAGGGTGTATCTACATTGTCATGGCTTCCAGACCCTACATCAGGTCTCATTTCTCTCTCTCCCTGCTTAGTTGAGGGCTAGGGATGCTTAGTTGGGGGCTAGGGATCTCTCCTGTACAGCTTCCTCAGCATCTTTAGCAACCTAAAATGTCTAGGGATTCTTTCAGAGAAGATGCGGCAGTTAAATAAGAATACAGCCTAGAGAACAGGAACAGTCAGAAGATAGATCTAGATCTAATAGTAGAGGCGAGTAGTGTGCAGTAGATCAACACGGATATCTCTCAGCTGGCTACAATGAAAGCAACAAAATTAATTACTCCCCTTCTGTCTTTAATGATGCTGCTAAAATAAAAAAGGGCCCAGAATAAAGACAAATGGATAACCCAAATATCCTGAAGGCACCAGATCCTATCTGCCAAGGAAGCTAAGTAGAGTCTGACTTGATTACCGGTAGTACTTGGATGGAGGACCACTACGAAATACCATGTACTGTCAGTTTTATTTCAGAGGAAGGCAATGGCAAACTACCTCTGGGGTCCCTATGGATTAACCCATGGGGACCCCAGAGGTAGTTTGCCATTGCCTTCCTCTGAAATAAAACTGACAGTACATGGTATTTCATAGTGGTCCTCCATTCAAGACCACTTGAAAGCATGCACACACACACACGCACATGCACAGAGCCACAAACGAGCTGGGGTGGGTTTTGTTTTGTTTCAATAGCTTCAAGTACCACCCATTTTTTTCCATCCTGGATTTTACGTATGAGATTCCTAGTAAAATAGCACAGTTAAAAACAAGTGCATCAACACCAATTTCAGAATACTATTACAAAACGGAACAATTTCTCCTGACCCCTAAAATCTAATAAAGGACCCAGAAGTTTAACAATTGCAGCATCACCATTAAAAAGGTTCTGTCTTATACCACCGATTTGGATGAGGATCATAAAGCAAATTTTTTATGCAAGACCCATGTGCGGCAACAAGATTGCATGGGGAAACTTGGTATATGGTATTGGCTCCACTTCACAACAGAGTGCAATGTCTTTGGCTGTAGAGTTCTTGTACTAACACAAAAGCACTCAAGAGGAAAAAGCACCCTGGAAGCTACTAGTAGTTTCTTAGCCAGTACTATATCTGTTAAGAGCAAATCAATACAAAAGTAGCGGTTGGGATGACGGTAATAGGACACAGAGGCAAAGTAACCAACATGGAAACAGAATCCCAGAGAAAGAACAATGTGAACAGATTGCGACATAACTCAACCATGTGTGTTTGTGTATAACCAGGAGGAAAATCATATTCCCACACATCTGATGTGGTTACAATCTGAGCCACAGAAGAGTACATTGTGCTAGATTTTGACTAAGGCACAGAGATCCTCTGCGTTTTTCCAAAGGCAACACTGGAAGGGGGCCCAAGCCATTACCAGGCTTAGCTTCTCTGAAATAAGCCTTGTTGGTTTACATTTCCATTTGCTTTGGTTATTAGCAAACCCAGAGGCAAGACTACTCCTCTAATTTATGCATGTTAACCGTCCTGGCAATTCCTGTGCTGAACTGCCTGGGGGAAATTGCAAATGGTAGCGGTGTGTGGGGTGGGGAGAAATTTTTCCCCCTCCCAAACCCCACCCCCCACCCCTCCAGGGTTGATCAGACAGACAGGCTACTTATCCAGCTGCCCTTTGCTAGAAAGAGCTCTGACGCTTCCTGCCGGCCCACGCACCATGGGCTAATTGACATGACATATTGACTGGCACTCTTCCGGGGGAGCGGGCAGGAAGGACTGCACATACCATTCCAGCTCAGCAATAATTACTGATTAAAAACTAGTTAAAAGGCAATGAAGACTGAAACGTACATTAAACCAAACGACCCTCATCTATAGCAAAGCCACAGATAGATGGGTGCGATTATGAAATCATCGCTTAAAATGTCTACAAACATTAATGGCTGTTTGAATTTCCCAGAGATTTATGAGGAGAGCGGCTAATTTCACCTGGGCGGCTGATTTTTGCCTTCCCGTGCTGCAAACTGCCTCCTTCTACCCAAAGCCTCCATTCCTTGCCTTTGCCTGCACGCGTGTCTTGAATCTCTGGGCCCACAAAACACACTGTCTTCTATTTTTGAGCCTGCGTAATTAAATCCTTTGCTTCATTGTTTTGTAAATGGAAAATGACACCAGTAGCAACGTTAATAACTTTAGAGAGGTACCAGGAAGCCAGTGTGATCTCTGCATTTCTTGCTGTAAGTGAAATGTTCATTAATGTTAACGGTGTAATAAGCTGCTTACTCCAACTAAGTCTCTCACTCCCCGCCACAAGCTTCCTCCATAATTTAGGGAGGATTTTTTTTCGGTATTGTTTTGTGTGTATAGTATCCGGCTAATTTGGGGTCATTATCTCAGCAGTCACTTCGAAGCAGCTCGGTGCCTTGATTTCAGACAAGCTTTCAATCTTTTCTTTTCTTCCAATTTAAAACTCAGCAGCAAACAGAACCTAAAGAGCCCTCCTGGACCATTGTGTGCAATCAAATCTAGTCAAAATAAACACATGGAGGGTTGCGGGCAGACCAGCTGGAGCAAAGACTCATCTGTTCCCAGGGCCCTTCCACTTGGCACTTGCAGGGGTAACTGGACTTCAAGAATAACCTTCCACCCAACTAGAGTAAGACCATCAAATAACTGGAAACATACAGAGACTGAAGCTAGAGGGGGACCAGGTGGGTCACACTCTGTATACCCACTCCCTCTCCTCATACATTAAGCTGAATGGAGATGGGAAGATTCAAACTACAGGAGAAGAGATTCCATCTGAATCTCAGGAAGAACTTCCTGACAGTCAGAGCTGTCTTGCAGTGGAATATGCTGCTGCCTCAATGGAGTGTGGTAGAGTCTCCTTCTTTGGAGGTTTTTAAGCAGAAGCTGGATGGCCATCTGTCGGAAGAGCTTTGATGGGTGTTCCTGCATAGCAGGGGGTTGGACTGGGTGGCCCCTGGGGTCTCTTTCAACTCTAGGATTCTAAGACAGGAACAATTCTCATTCAGGTTCTGTAGGCACCGTTGAGGACGCTTCCCTTGGGTAACGTTCCCAGTCATGCTATGTATACATGTCCTACTTTCATCTTCAGTCAAACACACAAGACCAAGGCTATAGCTGCTGGGAGGGGGGACAAAATGAGGGCATTGTCCCCAAAATAAGAATTCTTCCTTCCCCTCATTTCTTTCAATCCTTCAATCAACCTTCATTTGGGCATTTCAAAACACAGTATAGATACTCAAAGAAAAAGGGTAGGCCAAGGGCCAAAAAATTGGGGGGCTGGAGGAAAATTTTGTTGGCGGGCAGAATTCTTATTTAGGGGAAGCAATGCTGTCATTTTGCTCCCCGGTAGCAACATGTGTTTTAGATGCAACAACATGGATTCAGTGATCTGGGATGCAGCAATATGCATTCAGCCTACAAGAGCATCTGGTCAAATACGGGTTTCACACTACGCTACACTACACAATCCAACAGTCCAACAAAAAGAAATGTAGTGGAACATTTCAGATGCGATGATCCTCTGGCTTACCCCACCCACCCCCTGGCATGGCTTCAAGGAGGAGTTAGAATGTTATCCTTTCAGTTTTTGATTAACCACTCTTGTTGTGCCATCCAAACCCGGATGACCTGGGATTGATCTTTACTAATGGAAACTAACCAGCTTCAAGCTAGTTTATGAATCTGATCTATTTCCACTAACCTTAGTTAAAATGAACCACGATTAAAGCTGAGGCACACTACACATGGTTAATGTAAAGAGAAGCAGATGCTGCCCCCCTTCCGCCAGAAAGCTATGGTGGGACAAGCAGAAGCTAGGGCCCCCGTGCGGTCCAGTCAGAGCTACTCATTGCATCATGGCTCAATGCCCAGAGGGAGTTGGATGTGTCATCCCTCAGCATCCGCTCGCCCTTGTTCCAGAGTGCCATCTCTCTGTAGAGCTGCCTAGATTTCAAGGTGGGTTTCCTGGTCATTTGCAACTGTGGCAATGATGCCACAATCATGAAACGCAAAAGTGACTCAGTTACGAAATGAAGCCTAGCTTATGACTTTGTAACTGCCTAATAGGATGCTGGCCTGGGTTTGTTGTATAAGATACTAGCGTCTCTAAAAATTTTATTCATTTTATTAATTGTAATTGTTTTATTGTCAGAATCATACTAACAGCATTTTGAGCAAAGAAGCTTTATTTAATTGGGGATAAATTCCTAACAGGATCAGGAAGAAAGAACCAAAGGGACTGCAGGAAAAAAATCTGAATGCTATAAAGGTTTGAAAATAAGAGGGATGCTAAAAATAATAGGCCCTGTTTACAGATCTCCTCTGGATTCTAGTTTGGATGCATGGGAGACATCACAGAAAGAGGAGGAAGTCCATCTTGTGCTACTTTTTGCCTAAAAGAGAAGGTGGTTAAACGTTCTTCCCAAAGCCGTGCTTTTGCATAAACTTTATTTTCCTGTATTCTTGGTTCTTCCCAGGCTCTAAGTTGTTTTGAGAGCTCCTTTACGGACTGACAGAAATCTTGATCCTTCAAACTTGGGCTGATTTAAGAACACAGGAAGAGCCACCGTGGATCAGAACAAGGGCTTATCCAGTTCAGTTTTCCCTTTTTGTAAGAGCCAACCTGTTGCCTATGGGAAGCTCACCAGCAACAGTGGAGTACAATTGCACCTTCCCTCTCATATTCCCTAGCAACTGAAATACAGAGGGATCCTGCCTCTGCTACAAGAGGTGATGCTACCATGCTGACTATGTGCCCCATTCATGTCCCTAGAGACTTTATCTAATGCCATTGGAGAGCTATCCTAGCTGGCAGCCCTCCTTACACCTTATAATAAGTAGTGAATAAATAGTCCTTTTTTTATTTGTCCTCAGTCTCCACCATTCAATTTTGGTGGATGATCTCAGGTTCTAGTATTATAAGAAACGCATGCTTTTATACCTCCCAATCATGTCTCCCCTTTTTCTAAAGCCAAACACTGCCACCTGTGCTCACGGGCATGTTGTTTCAGTCCCTGGAGCATTTTGGTCTCCCTTTTCTGCAGTTTTGGTCTCCCTTTTCTGCAGTTTTTCCAGTTCTATAATATCCTGCAAAGCAATCAACACACATTCTTGAAATCACCCATTGAAACAAATGAACTTTAAAAATATCATTCTAAGCCAACCATTTACAATTTCTATAACTCCCAAACTGTAATATTATGGAAGAGAGTTTGCTGACAAACAGATCTGAAAAACTCAGAAGCCTGACACAAGAACATAAGAAGAACCATGTGTAGTCCAGATACATGTTCATACACTGGCCAACCAGAGGGCTATGAGATGCCCATGGCAGGACATGAGTGGAACAGCATCTTTCCACTCATGCTCCCCAGCAACGGACATAAAGACGCACACTGCCTCTAATACTGGAGAAAGTATGCATCACTCATGACTATTACATGGATAGCCGTGTTCTCCACGAATTTGTCCAAATTGGCAGCAATCACCATATCATGCAATAGTGAATTCTACAGTTTAATGATATGTTACATGAAGGCTTCCTCTCACCTATTGTGAATCTCCCACCATTCAACTTCAGTTGATGACCCCAAGTTTTAGTATCATGATATATGGAGAAAAGCTTCTCATTATCCACTTTGTCCATACCCTGAATGTACACCTCTCATATCTTCCTTTACCAGTATTTTTTTTTAAACTAAACTAAGCAGCCTAAATGTTCTAATCTACCCTTATCAGGGGATTGCCCTTCTCTGCACCTTTTCCAGCTCTACAATATTCCCTTTCAGGTGATAAAAATAATTATACACAATATGCCATGTGCTGTGGATGTGCCCATGGATTCGTATAAGGGAACTAAAATGATTTTGCTTTTGATTCTTTTTCTAATTATGCCCAGTGTGCCGCATTTGCTTCTCTTTTTTCTCTCTCTGTCTTTCTTTAAACACTGGGGCCAAATTTCCAGCACGGTACCTGCCGCAATTCTGAGGTCTTTCTTGATCAATCAATGCCAGCTCAAATCTCTCAACCTGAAGTGAGTTTCTTTTTCTTTTTTTGCCCCAATGTGTATCACCTTACCCTTGATCATGCTGCTCCTCACCTGCCATTTTAATGCTCATTCCCCTTAGTAGGGAGAGATCCAGATTCCACACACAATAATTTGTGACCCTGAATAGATCTAAACACCTTAATATGTACTGGGAGGGAGTTCATAGCCAAAAAGCTTAGTTTGGCGAATGCTGCTGCTTCTTCTTTAAGAATGTTGTTGTATTTAATTATCACAATGAATGACAAAATTCAAGGGTTGGAAGCAGGGCATCTTGAACATTCTGCAGTGCTAAATGCAAAGGGTTTGCCTGTGTTCAGAATTAAGACATAATTTTGGTGCTAATAAAGAAAACAGGGAAATGAGCAGATCCCTATAGGACGTAAATGATACTCAGCTCAAAAGCTCTATTCCCTGGTATGCTCTTTCCCCCTGCAAAACATGTCACTGTGATTGATTGACTTGAGCACTAAGAATATCCACTTCCCATTACTTCAACTTATTCCCAGCCACTCTAAGTAAGAGGTGAAGAGGAGGGAAGCTATTTTTTTCCTTGGCGCCCCACCCCACCCCTCCCATAACAAGCTTGCCTGGAGGTGATATATTGGGGAGGACGAAGCCAAGAGAATAGGGACTTACTCTAATGATAAAACTACAGCCATTTTTGCTCTTCAGAAAATAATCCCCTGTTCATACTTAATTCAAGGTTGACACAGCAAGGAAGAACACACACAGCCTGGTTCAGAACTTTTTTAGGGGGGAGAGAGGGGAAAAAAAACAGCCAAAGAAAGATGCTTCAGAAGCAAGCTCCCCGCTGGAAGAGGAAAGGAGAAGTGAAAGCTCTCCTTTACACTGTAATTTACAGACAAATAAGAAAGGATGTAGTGTTGTAGAATTTGTCAAATTGGTTCAAATGAGATCCTCCCCCCATTCCAGCTTTCTTTCTCGCTCCAAGTTAATGTTTCGGCACCTGTTTGACAGAGCACGGCTTGCCTGCTGGCTTCCATTTGGCTCAGTGCTCAAAGTTAATTAGGATGTCTAGGTTGGCTTGGGCCAAGTGCTCACACGGCTTTGGAGGTACTTAACCTGGCAGAGGGATCCAATCCGGAGTGACCCCCCAGGGCTGGCAGCTTAACCCATCTCCTTGGCAGCAGGCGTCTTCTGGCTGCTCAAAAAGATGAAATCCTCCCCAAACCACCAGCTTGACAATGTTTGGATATGCCTTGCAACCAAGGCACCGTCCATCGTCTTTCATGGCACCAAGGTTCCCGACACATGAAAAAAACCCTTCATGGGGCACAGAAAAACAGCTTGGATGATTTTGGTGGACATTTCCCCCCCGGGTGGCCTGCAAACTTGCCAGGAGAGACACACCATGGAATTCAAGTTGGCATGCCTCACAGGGCAAGCAGCAGGTTTTTCCTTTTTTTAAAATAAAGTCCGCCCTCCACATCTGCAAATTTCACTTTTGCAGATTTGATTATTCACGGATTATTTGCTGTCACCTCTGCCGCCTCCCCGTGCCATTTTTAGTAGGGACTGCAAGCCTCATGAGACTGAGAAAGTGCGAATGAGGCTTGTAAGTCCCTCTTAAAAATGGTGTGGGGTAGCAGCGGAGGTGGGCGTAAGCCCCGCCAGCCCCCCCACGTCTGCCTTGTGAAGGAACCCTGGTGCCTCAAAGGAATCCACGGGGGGTGGGGGGGTGTGAATATGGAGATCATACTTTTTCGTGTGTTAAATATGGTTTGGGAGGGCCTAGAGTTATTCATGGGTTTTTCCACTTTCACAGGGGTCCTGTGCCCCTAACCCTAGCAAATGGGGAGGGATGACTGTAATAGTTTTTTGGGGGTTGGTGGTTGGCGGCACAAAGATCAGTTTCTTTTCCTTGGTACAACTTTATCTTAACTCTTTTTTTTTTTTTTTGTCTAAAGACAATTGTTTCAAAGAGTCAATCCCAACATAATATTTTTCTTCACATCTGGGAAGGGAAGCACAATTACACAGAAATTTCTCTTTTTAAAGAATATTGGGATCTGGGGGCTTCCTTTCCAAAGGGCTTATAAAGATGTAAAAATTGCAAGGATGGGCAGACAGCATCAACTAGACACATCTCCCCAAATACAGCTAATTACTGATGGTGTGATAATGGAACACCTTTGGAAGGCTTCAGAGGACACAATCCCTCCATCAGGCAGAGCGAGGCGGTCGCCTCAGGTGGTGGGAGACAGGATGTCAGCATTCTGACTGGGTTCCATGGCCATTCTTGTCTCTTGGAATGCCACCGTTCTTGCATTCCCTAGACCAGGGGTGAACTACAATTAAGACAGTGGGGGCAAACCTGCCCACAACCACCCCCAGCCACAATGCTACTTCCTTAAAGCAGAAGAAAATTGGGTATCACTCAGAGGAGCACAGAACCCCGCCCCCTCCTGACACCTCAAAGACCCCTCCCTAAACTGCAAACCCCAGGATCCCATAGGATGCTGAAAGTGGAATAATAGCAGTATTACAATCTGGTATAGAAATGGAGCAGCCATCTGCCCCAAAGCTTGTGGCCAGATTGCTGAGAAACTCTCAATAAGAGCATGAAAGGAAAGGCTATCCCTGACATTTCTTACTTGGAGATGTTCTGCTACTGAAGGTTCCATTTAGCTTTCATAACTAATAGACATTAATACATCCCATCCTTCATTATTCTGTTTAATTGCCTAGAGATGTGAAGAATACCCATTAATATTTGTGGCCCTCAAGAAAGGGTATCTCCATACTATGTTGAAGAAGATGAGACCAGTCACAAAATTTAAAAGGACTTCAGGACTGTATTGGAGAATACTAGTTTGCACAAAAAATACATGTGGTTTTCCTGCAGAGAAAATATGCTTATGCAAATACACAGAAAAACAGTGTGTACATCTCCCTCATACGTACGCTGTGCAAAAGAAATAATTTTTTTTTGCCACAATTAGTATACTATTTGCAAAAGTAAAAAAAAAACCTTTCTTTGCCTAAAGACATGACTTCTGCACAGAAAAAACACATGTATTTTTGTGGAAATGAATTGTCCCCAATGACGCATGAAGTACAAATAGTTGCTGAAATTGTGAAATCCTCATATTATTACTGTGCATGGAGAAAATTGCTCAAATTCTTTGTTCCTGCAAACTGGAATGTAATAAACAAAGTAATATTCTTCCCTAATGTGGTAGCCTCCAGATGGGCTGGACTGCCATGCTAACTGGGGATGGTGAGAGTTGCAATCCATATCATTTGGGAATTCTAGTCCATGCTGGCTGGGAGTTGCAATCTAACGCATCTGGACAGCATCATGTTAGGAAAACCTGGTCTAATCCTTTTTCCCTTTTAGAAGATATCTAAGCTATTAGCCATTGCAATGCCACCTTCCAGCTCTGTTCAAGCAACAACGTCCTTTGCCGACGCCTGCAGGACATTCGGAAGCCCACAGGCAGACTATATGGGAAAATATATTACTGCTAAGGTTTATAACATACTGCAGCCATGACCAGAAAGATTTATGCACTCCCTCTATTGAGACTGTAATCGTCAAAAGGTGATATCAAAATAACGACGAGTCCTCTGATTTATGTTGACAAAAGAGCCAGTAAAATGTCAGCATGGCAGATAGAACGGCCATTAGAGGCTAACTGATACATCCACCACGGCTCCTACCAATGGGTGTCGTGTATTAATAGTCAGAATAATATACCATCCCCATCAGCTACAGCACAGGTGCAAAGACTTCAAGTCTGTAAGATCTACTTGGATCTATCTGTTTATAATGGAACCTCAAGATCCTTCAACTGAAGCTGGAAGCAATTTAGAATTCTGAATTCACGGATTTGTATTAAGCATCAAAACTCCGTCCCTTTCCGTAGGACGCTGTTGTTCCGGCATGGGGACGGGAGAGGAGTGGGATGGTGACGACACTTCTGCATGACGTTGCCGCAGTCCCATCTTTCTCCCATTGCCAGGCAGTGAGATTGCGGATTAAATCATTGATGAGTTTTCCCTGTCAATGACCTGTGATCGCGCCACCATTCTGTACTTACCTGGCCTGCGGAAGCCCTGGAAGCACAAGGGAGCACTTGCTGCCCCTGCAGAGCCTGGGAAGGTTCCTGACATATCCATAGTGCATCCTTTGGCAGGGAGCTGGTCCGGTGTGGAGGGGAGTGCTCCTGCCACCCTCCCTTCCCGGCAGAGCTGCTGCCAGGATTGGCATTGGAGCATGATAGGACAAGGTACGGTGCGGAAAGGGCCTCAGTTGAAACACATACAGATTCACTTACACTTACACATTTGCCCTACACTTTCTTTATGACAGCAATACTGAGGATCAGTTTTCTTCAGATAACCTGGAGATCTTACACAATATCCAGATCTCCTTTCTTGCCACCCTGAGCAACAGTGCGTGGAAACATTGCCCTGCAGAATGGCTCTTTCTGTTTCTCTCGTGCACTGTACTTATTTCTAAATTTTCAAAGTCAAATAGGCAGTGTTGCAGTGGCAAAATTTGAAGTGTAGGACTTCACCAGGACAATCTCTACAGCAATTCTCCCATGGGGAGTTCAAAAGGACAGGTTGCTATGCTGATCTGAAACCCTTTCTAGCAGTTTTCATCTCTACAAGGAAAAAGTCTTCATAAAGCCATCACTAAATATGTTGGATAACAAGGATAGCTCATAAGAAGACATCATTGCTTGGAAATACTGTTGGGTATTGCAGCTAAATGCTGAAGGAACAAAAGAGTTCCAAGGTCCAAGGAAGGTTGCAGAATCACAATGCTGGAAGGGAGCTGAAGGTCCATCTAGTCCATGCAGGAAGACACAACTAAAGTGCTCCTCAGAGATGGTCATCCAACCTCTGTTTAAAGACCCCCCCATGAAGGCGATCCACCACTCTCCAAGGCAAGTCTATTCCACTGTCAAACAGCTCAAGAAGTTTTTCCTAATGTTTAAGTGGGATCTCTCTGCTTGTAATTTGAATCTACTGGTTTGTGTTCTAGTCTCTGCAACAGCAAAAACCCAAACTTGTTCCATCTTCTACATGATTTCTTCAGATATTTAAAAATACCATCATGTTACCTCTCAATGTTCTTCAAACTAAACATACCCTGCTCCCTAAGCCATTCCTCAGGGCATGGCTTCCAGACCTTTTACCATCTTGGTTTCCTTCCTCTGGACACATTCCAGCTTGCTGATGTTCTTCTTGAATTATGTGTACTAGAACTGAACATTGTATTCCAGGTAAGGCCCGCCCAAAGCAGAATAGCGCAGTACAATTCAACTGGACATTATAATCCTGTTGATGCAGCCCAGAATTGAGTTGACTTTTTTGGCTGCTGCATCACACTGTTGACTCATATTTAGGTGATGGTCTACAAAGACTCCTATGCACAACAGGTGGGATGGGGTGGAGACTGCCAATCCAAATGACACAGTAAGTGGACAATGGTTATCTGAAACAATCTACACCAGATAAGCCACATTCAAAGAAAGAGAGAACTAAACATGTATATAAGCACATGATTCCAGATGACAAAATTTCAAGGTGATCAACACACCACATGACATGTGACATATACATCATAAAGCCACTATGCACTAGATAACCATTTAGATTTTGGATGACATCAGTTGTGTTTTAGAGCTGATAGAAACCAAGATAGGGCGATAAAGGGCTAGTGCAAGATCTACCCAGGAACTCATAGCACCGGCCTTTTAAGCAGAAGCAGAAGTTCAAGAATAATAAAGAGAGTGCATCTGAATATAAGTGAAATGCTTTCCCCCATCACTGAACACAGGCAGTCTTCTCATTCCCTACACACAAAAAATTAAAAATAAAAGCTCACACCATGATCATACAACCCCTACACAAATGAAAACAGGGCTCATCTGGAGTATTGCATTCAATTCTGGGCACTTCATTTTAAGAAGGATATAGAGAGTAGGTTGAGAGAAGGATGATGAGGATGATAAGAGGCATGGAGAACAAAACCTACGAGGAATGGAAACTGATTCATTTTAGCATCGGCTTCTGTGGGTTTCAATCCACTATGTCAGAAGCACAGAAGAAATATACCACTATAAAAACTGGAAACGTAGGGGAGTTCTCCTCCCCAAAGTTGATAGGTGTTGCAGAAGGGTGGTTGAATCAGCCGTTACACCAGCAGATCACACCAACAAGCTTTGTGGAGTTTAACTGCTACACACTCATCTCTATTCCACCTCCATCTCAGCAATGCACTTTCACACAAAAGAAGGATTTAGTGGGGGGGGGGAAGGACTCCTTTATTATCAAGCCTGGATCATCCTACAGCCACATTTCTTGCTCCAAGGAGCAGCTGTTTGAGTTAATAATTCTGTAACAAGCAGCTCTCATTGCAATGTCGAGAACATCTATTCAGCCGTCAATACCGATAGTCAATGACATCATATAAATGCAACATCCACAGAACACCCTGTGCCAGGCCACTATTGATCAAAATACGCAAGAGATTAATCCCATTGGAGCTCTGGGATAGCACATGACTAAGTCTATTAGTGCAAGTGGGTCAAAGAAAAAGTAAGGTCAGCAATTGTAACACACAGGCGAGGAACGACAAAAGCACGACCGCTCAATTGTGCAACCCGCTCAGGACGCAGCCACATCTATTTCTCACTGTCAATGGTTAAAAACTCATCTTGGATATCCTTGTCTGCTGTGGTTTGTATCAATCAAAATAAAACTCTGGCACAGTTAGCTTCCTTCTTTAAAAAAGAAAAAAAAAGACAAAAGATATTCTACTTAGCACCTTCACAACATACCGCTTTTAACAATACGTGGCCATTAGCAATCAGCCTGCCATTCTGGTCCATTTCATAGAAAATCAAGAGGCAAAATAATTGAGTCAATAAGAATACAAAAGGGATTGCTTCTCCAGGCCTGTTCTGTGACAGGGCTGAAAATGTAAAAGCCCCAGAAATCAAAAAGAAGAAAGAGAGAATTGATTTGATTCACTGCTGTAGGAGAGACTAGATTTAACACTAAATTTTTTTTATTTTTTTATTTTATTTATTTATTTATTTTCTGTATGATCTCTTGTAAGGTTCGGATTTTTTTTTTTAAATGCAAGAGCAAAGAGAAGAACTTTACACCAGATATAAATAGGAAAGGACTTTGATCAGACTGAAGGCTTGCATCAGAAAGAGAACTGAACATTTCTCCAGCTCAACATTAGTTATGCCTAATCCCTTACTTTAAAACAGAGATGGGGAAAGTGTGGCCTCTAGACCCCACAAGGTTGATGAAACCAACTTTTGTGATCTCCCCAAGCTCTCTGAATGCCTTCCAAAAAATTTTGGACAACTTGCAGGTGATTGCCTACCTGAAAACCGTCTAAAACTGGGCTTAGCCATGGTAGTTTGTCTTCTCTCCCAAAATTCCCAACCTTCCCTTTTTTTGGCAGAGAACCAGACAAAACTGGAACAAACCAATGTACCAGTATGGCCTTGAGAATGACACAGGAGTGAATATTGACCCTTGCCCTCACAGAGTTGCTCATCCCTCCTTTAAAACATGGTATTGCTGGTATTAAGAACTTGATACTCCAGAGTCAAGGCTGGGAGGTACTGGGGAGAACGCCATAGGCCACGAAATGGAGCTGGCTGCCCATCAAGGCAGCTTCAGTGGCACCTGGTGGCTTTCAATGGTCCCTACTGAACCCAGAGGGAAAGAGAAGTTCATAACAAAAGCTATCAAGCCAAGCAGAAAGCAGACTGTTTCCCTTGTTTTACTTCTCTCATTCTGAGAGAATTCTCCCATTCTGACTGTAGGAGAAAGAACCTCAGGTGTTGAGTAATGGACACAGTTTGGATGGAGGACAGAAAATGTATCTTAAAGGGATTTGGAAAAAAGAATTCTTTGCTTCACATGACATACACATGTTCTTCTTTGTTCTACAGTAATCTCTGGAGAAACAACTCTTGCATGTTTTTGAGACAGTACAAATAACCTAAAACTCCTGACTCTCCAAAAGCAAAACTGAGGCAACTGTGCACAGTGATCTCTTTCTCAAATTTTCTTCCAGCTTCCTATGGGAGGAAAATGCTCCCTATTTCCAGGCTTTGGAGCAACCATGTGTGGTAACAGAGCCCATATTATATGGAAAACCTGAACTCAAAGGAGTTCTCCTCTCATAATTCTCTACTTTGTGTTTATCCAATTAAATGCATGGGTCCAAATATCACAACACAGAAAAAGACAGGACATTTCCACACAAAGCCAGTATACTGCAGTGGTTAGAACGGAGGACAGGGACTGGGAAAGTCCACGTTCAAATCCCCGCTCATCTGTGACTCCTATTTAGGAGGCCATGGACTGCTTATACTCCCTCAAAACATTATTGTAAGGACAAAGTGGAAGAGAAGTAAAGATATGTACATTGTCTCAATCTTCTAGAGGAAAAGCAGGATACAAATGCAATGAATACGTGGCTCGTTGACGTCCAATTAATGTATGGAACGCATTGCTATAAAGTGCAGTGAAGATCACTAGCTTTAAAAGAGAGTTGGGCAAATTCCTGGAGGAGGAGGAGAAGGAGGGAGTCGTATCTATCTGTCATCATGATTATGCAGTAATTTTATTTCATGAGACAGTATATGACTGAACACTAGCCGCTGAGGGAACAACAGTGAGAAAAAAGCTAGTACCTTCATGCTTGAGTTTATGGGCCTCCCACTGGTGTACTGAGTTGGCCATAGAAGGGTGCAGGGCACTGGACTAGATGAATCATTGATTCGATCTAGCGGAGTTCCCCTTATGGGCTTTGGCAGAAATGTGGATGGAGGACGTGACCTGCCTTGCTTTGGGCAAGGAAAAGGCAACTACTGCCTTCTCTCCTTCCACCCAGTGAGGAAGATGGAATGGTAAGGTTAGCAAAGCTTGTATGCCCCGGAAAGCAACGTCCCTGTGGGGCTCTGTCACATCACGTCATGCCTGTCGTATTTGCGGGCAGTTTCCTCCTTCGGTATTTTTAGTGGCAGTGCAAGAAATGGGGAAAGCTTTCTCTGCAAGCGTGTCCTTCCAAGATAGGAGCCCAAGGACCGTTTGGGTCCCTTTAAGAGCATTAAGCCATACATTCAGCAGCACACAATATTGCTTAAATTGAAGTTAAAAGTTGGAGGGGGGGCTTTTAAGGCTGCTGTTAACGCTCTTAATGAAGTCCGTATGCTCTTCGCTGACGCAGCGGGGACATTCAATTCCACTGCTGTGGCAGCTGATTTGATGTGTTGACGAACCAGCCACATTGCTATAATAAGATGTGTTTATTTGAATAATAAGGTCATAGAGTTAAGCAGTTGGTATTCCAGTCGTATGGAACTGTTTGCGCAGTGTCACTAATAATTAAAGCCTTTTTTTTTCCAAAGGGGTTAGGGAAAGATTCATCTGGATGCTTTCCCCAAATATACGCCACTGTCTTGAAGAAACTCATCGGGGCAGCCAAGTGATCTCTGAAGTTCATTAACGTCTTCTGCTCTAGAGCTGGGGCAAACAAATCTGCTCAAATTAGCATGTCATATACTCACAATACAGGTCTCCTTTAGAGGGGTAGTTTATTTAGTGGGGAAACAAATTGAGGTGCAGAGAGTAGCAACACTCGTAAGACTCAGAAGACAAAGGCATTGATTCTATTGTTAATCCCAAGTAGAGTAGACCCACTGAAACAACAATTGATCTGTTTGAATTGGAATAAATCAAAAGGGCAGCATCTCACAGGGTTACACATCATTCCATCACTTCAAACCAACTTCATACAAAGTTCCAAGGAAGACCGACCATTTTGATAATGCAACATAGAATCATAGAAATGTAGAGTTGGAAGAGACCACACGGGCCATCCAGTCCAACCCCCTGCCATGCAGGAACACCCTCAAAGCACTCCCGACAGATGGCCATCTAGCCTCTGCTTAAAAACCTCCAAGGAAGGAGACTCCACTACACTCCGAGGCAGCATATTCAGTTCTTCCTGAGGTTCAGGTGGAATCTCCTTTCCTGCAGCTTGAATCCATTGCTCCTTGTCCTGGTCTCTGGAGGGGCAGAAAACAA